>CAEGAF010079224.1:0-21462 GCA_903067075.1 Micropoecilia bifurca
TTTTTTTTTGGGTTTTTTTTGTTTGTTATTTTGTTTGTTTTTTTTTTGTGTGGGGGGGGGTGGGGGTGGGTGTGGGGGGGGGTGGGGGGGGGGCGGGGGGGGGGGGGTAAGAGAAGTGGAAGTAGATGTCCTGCTTCTTGAAACCGGGCTACTCTTGTGTAACACTGGTCAACACTTTAGCGATCATGGCTATTGGTACTATTTGTCTGTCACTGACATGCTTCACCCATAACTAAGGTGTGTATAATATTAAATCCTTAAATGAACACATGTTGGGTTCTCCCTCTACAAACTGGCTCATCCCTCACACCCAGAGCAGCTGGTGCCGGACATTCCCAAGCATCCAGGTCTATAATAAGAATGGCAGTTGGGAGTTAAATATAACGTTCACATAATGCATGGCCTTGGTTAGGTTTGTTCATAAGTCAGTCACCTGTTATCAAACTGTTTTAATTGGACTCAATGAGTAGCAGATGTATTTTAACATCCAGAAGAAGCTCGGGCTGCCTAATAATTTAGATTGTTTTAATTTCCTTGCAGCAACAAAGGTCTTGGGTACCGTCAAATGGTTCAACGTCAGGAATGGATATGGTTTCATCAATAGGTAAGCGAGAGCCGCCCGGACCCACCCGCCCGTTCGTCCAACAGATTCCTGATATAATGCGTACGAGGGTCTGGAAGATTGTTCTCAATCCTATTAGAGTTTTGCTTTGCTCACAGCGCTGACCAGATTATGCTTTCTGCTTGTGTCCATACCGTCGCCACCTACAGCACTACATTAATCCTTGCTGGCTTAGTTCAAGTCCGTTTACAGAGACATTGCATTGTGTGGCTCAACAGGACACCAACTTCTATGTTTTGTTTTGTTTAGGAATGATACAAAGGAGGATGTCTTTGTACACCAGGTATGTTTTAGCTTCTTTCTGCCTAAAAAATGTGTATATATATATGTATATACAGTTACACAAAAGTCCTCATCCAAGCTCTATATTTTTAGACGGCCATTAAGAAGAACAACCCGAGGAAATATCTTCGCAGTGTGGGAGATGGAGAGACTGTGGAGTTTGACGTAGTCGAGGGAGAGAAGGTGACCTTTTCTTTGACTTATTTATTTTTCTATAAACCGTAGAGTTGATGCATTCACTTGTAGACTAAAAAAAAAATGAAAGCATCACATCACTGAGAAAATGTGTCCCGATGTGTCCAGGGAGCAGAGGCAGCTAACGTCACTGGCCCAGGAGGTGTCGCAGTCCAGGGAAGCAAGTACGCTGCAGACCGGAACCGCTATCGGCGCTATCCACGAAGGAGGGGCCCCCCCCGCGGCGGAGACTACCCAGAGAACTATCAGAGCGACGAGGGCGAGCCCGGCAGCGGAGGACGCGACAAGAGCAGAGAGGGGGGAGAGAACGCCCCCGAAGGAGACTCGCAGCAACAGCAGCGCAGACCAGGTTACCCTGGCAGACGGCGCTACCCGCCATACTTTGTACGTAGACGCTACGGCCGCCGGCCCCCGTACACCAACGCACCACGCGGAGAGATGACTGAGGTTCGCCGCCACAGGGCTACTCTCCTGAAGCAGGCACCCAGTCGATCAATGACTTAAGTCTGAAACTCCTGATTTTGGTTCCCTCTCCTCTCTTTAACAATCACGTGGTTGTGATCGACAAATCTTGGTGTATCGGGGGTCTTGGATGCTCTCAAACAGGCCCCACACGTCCGCAGAAATCCACACGACACAAAAGTTCCACATTTCCATTACGAAGTCGCCGTGTTCTCCTCTGAAAGTTCTGAAGGATTTTTGTTTTGGTTTGGTTTCCTGTTTGTGCCCCTCAGGGAGGTGAGGGTGACGAAGGCCAGGGGGGTCCAGACCAGGGCAACAAACCAGTGAGGCAGAACTACTACAGAGGCTTCCGACCAAGGTTCAGACCAAGGTTTGCATGTGGGCTTTAATGGCAGAAGGATTGCGGTGGCAGGATTGAAACGCTTTGCATGCGCTGGTGTTAAGTTTGATTGCACTAATAAAAAAAGAATGACAGAAGAATCTCACGTAGGCTGCCAGTAAACGATGCACGTCGCCTGAAAGTTGCATTTTCGTCAGAAATTGCTTGATTTGTGTTGTGCATGTCTGTAGAACTGCATGCTGTCTGTGTACCTGTGTTTTTTTTTGTTTTGTTTCTTTTTACTTCTGCTTTGTCCAACTTCATCTTGTGCAACCCAGGGGTCCCCCCCGTCCCAGACCGGTGCGGGACAGCGAGGAGGACAAGGAGAATCAGGGCGGCGAAGGAGGCCAGAATCAACAGCCCCGCCAGCGGCGCTACCGTCGTAACTACAACTACCGCCGCAGACGCCAACAGACCGGTGGCAAACCCGGCCAGGAAAACAAAGAGGCCAAGACAGGAGGTGACCCATCTGCAGAGAAAACGTCCGCTCCCGAGGCCCAGCAGGGTGGGGCTGAGTAGGAAACAACCTGCACACCGGCACCTACCATCTTGTACCATCGTCCGGGTGAGTTTTTTGTTTTTGTTTTTTCTTGGTAAACTATGTTGAATGTTTGCACAGCCCTTGTTGGACTCAGTTTCTGCCTCCTGTTTTTTTATTATTATTTTACAGTTTTTCGTTTGTCAACAAGAAGAAACATCAACCAAGATCTGAGCAATAAAGATTTGACTCTAAGACCGTCACAAGCTTGCACCATGCATTTGACCAGATTACCACTGATTGCCTGCAGAATCTATGCAGACTTGTGTTTTCTTTTCCCATTATTTTTATGTGACAGCTACAAAACATTTTGGGGAAACAACAAATGTTTTTCTAAATCTGTCCTAAGTTTTTACACCAAATGGTTTTTAAAGATGAAAAAAAAAATGAAATTTGATATCTGGTCAGTTTGACATTTTTAAATAACTTTTTATGTATTCAGACATTTTAACAAAATGCAAGCTCAAATAAATCTTCAGAAACCAGGAAACTTGTTTGGAGTCTCTTTATTTTTCTCAAGTATACAGGCTATGAACATTATAAGATTTCTTTTTTTTACAGCATGAAGTAGATGTTTAAATCCGAGTGTCATTTTTGTGAGATCTGACCTTGTCCGCATTCCTTTTTACTGGACCACATTTGGCACCATTTGAAGAAATGTCAGGAAAAATGAAGGAACAAACCCCGACGTCTTGTGAGGTCGGTGTTTGCACATTATGCTACGTACGGAGCAGAATCTCAGTCTGTGATGATGGACTTCCAGGGCTCAGTGGAACCCATCAGCAGTGCAGGTGTGTGTGTGTGTGTGTTAGCCTTCAACAGCGTCTTGGTGTCCTGCGGCCGCTTCAGACGTTGGTCTCCTTACGTAAACGCTTCATCCGCTGCATGTTGCTCTCCATGGCGGTGGGATCGGTGATCTCTGTGGCGCAGTTGGCAGGAAACCAGCCTCTCTCTCCGTCCCGCATCCTCTCCCCGTAGCGCCACTCTAGGCAAATCGAGACGTTTGTGTTCATGTCAAAGACTCCAAGCGGAAGGCGAGGTGAAGCCCCAGCCCAGCGCCGTCAGCCTCACCTTCTTCCTTTTGGAGAACGATGACGACCTCCGCCTGTCGCAGGCCCAGTTCGTCTGGGTCTTTAGGCATGTAGGTTTTGGTGACTTCATACTGCGGCAAACCTGAAACATTATTCACCGTTTAACAGGAACATCAGCCGTTGTGAGGTAAATGGCTCACGTTGATTGATGGTAAATCAATTAAGCAGGTGCATCTCTATTGTGTCTTAACTGAAAAAGTGAAACTTGTGTATTTTATAGATTATTTCAGCAAACGGTGATACACTTTCAGGATTTATGTGGTTTAATTTAGATGATGGCTAAATAAAAACTAATTCAGTTTCCCATGCAAAATATTAACTCTAAAAAAGGATTTTAAATCCAGCAACATCAAACTAATGAAACTTGTCCATATGGCATATGCACTTAATACATTGACAGCTTCTTATGAATGAATTACTGCATTAATGCAGCACATCAGAGGGAATCAGAGCTTTGTTTAATAGCTTTCAGTTGGTTGAGGCTTGTTTCTTCTGGACACCATGTAGGGTTTAAGGTAGTCCAGTTTTTTTTTTTTTTAGACCATTGCCAAAGATTTATGCATTTTTTTCTTAATAGTCTAATGTAATAGTAAATAAGTTGTTTTTTAAGTTAGGAAGAATGTTTCAAAGATGAAATGGTGTCACAGTAACAGCCATAAAACATTAGCTTTGAAATGACAAAACATCCTGTGAGCTTCACTATGAGCAGATATAACGAGTGGAGAGCTTGAGAGAAGTGGAAGTGAATAAACATTTTGCAATGAATGCAACTTTTTTTTCCTTCTTTTTTTCCATGAGGCAAAGCATATTACCCATCTGTTTAGGATTTAAGGGGTTTATAATCTGCATAACAACAGACTAATCATCTGCTGAAACTTCACACGGATTCCTTGAGTAATATGTTAATGCATTAAAATTCCCTTCTGTAATCAAAGCATACAGCCTTACCATCTGTGCAAGTGAAGACCCCTTCCTGCTTCTGCTCCTTCAGAGCGGTGGTCCATCGTGCCCGGTCCACCCTTGGCAAAAGAGAGCGCAGGAATAACAATGAAGTCTGTTTCTCGTAAAAGGGCCACAGATGTTAGACCATCTCGAACTGCAGCTACTATTTTGTCAACAGAGGGCGCCAAAGACAAAATATGTGGTTTCTAAGAAATACAAGTGGACATGTATAAGGGATTGTTCAGCTGACATTATCAGTATTACTCACTCTGTAGATCTGTGGATAATCATTTTAGGATCAAAATATGGCCTTAATTTCAGAAGGACCTCCACTAAAGTTTGGTTATCAGCGGGAGTTGAAGAAATCATAAGGGCTGTAGTACCTGGAGTCAGCCACCAGGGAGATCTGCTCTAATTTCCCCTCGCTGTTCTTGCTCATCCGCAGTTTAAAGGAAAGGTAGTTGGAGTTGCTTTTGCTGGGTGACGTCCGTACATCTGTGTCCTCCCCAAACTCGACCTGGACGTTGTCCAGAGTGGCGTAGTCCAACACCACGAAGCTCTCCTCGCTGCAAAACAGCATCGTTAGCCAGGAACCAGCGTGGAACAAGCAACATTTTCTTGACTCCTAAAAAAAAACCTTGACTTGTACATTTTTTCCCCTCCTGAACACAGAGGTCACAGAGCTGACTTGAAGACATTTTAATGACTGCAGTGTTGTGGGCAATTTCTTTGTCTGAGCTCACATTGTTTTCTCCCTCCCTAATTCAAAACAGACAGCTAAAGTCAGTCAAGCTGACAAGCTGAACCCAGGAATAAAGAATCTGAGCTATGCACGCACTCCTTTCCCTGTCCCTTTACTCTCCTCTTTCCCGATGTTCCCTGGAAGCAGCTGGAACTGTTCAACTCGCTACGGGGACCAAGGCAACCAAAACATCCACGAAAGACTATCAGCTGTGAAATGTAACCTTTAGTTCCTCCATATGTTGCACCTTTTTGTACTTTGGTGTGATAAGAGTCAATTTCTCATATAAGAAAAAGTACCAAAGTGTATTTTTCATAAATCCAAACTTTGTGGGACACAGAGCTTGCTGCTTTTGTCCTGCTACAAACTCAACTTCCACATACTTTCTCTTGATTTTACCAACATGATTAAGCTAAAATATTAAAAAGGAAAATGAAGAGGTTTCTGAAATATAGTGCAGTTTTATGCATGCCATGCAGGTTTTTGATGCAAGAACTCTGCATATTTAGACAGACACTTTTGCCCATTTGTCTTTTTCCAAAATGCTCAAGCTCAATCGGAAAAGCATCTGTCTTCTTGTAAATTTGCAGTTGAATTTTACTGGACTTCAACTAGGCCATTCTAACATGCTTGGGTTGATCTAAAATACTCAAGTGAAGCTCTGGCTCCATGTCCATTTAGCTCAGTCTATTTTGCGCCCTGCTTGTAGGCCAAAAAGTTCAATTTTGGTCTCACCAACACATCTCATACATCTTGTACTTAGATTGTGACAAGTTGGCAGAGTAGATGTGTTTATGCTGAGACCAGATCAGACTCGGCTTAACTTTATAAACTACTTAGAGGAATTGGTTCCATAGGATTTCAATTAGGGGACATCAAATTCATGTCATACTTCTGTGATTTTATTTCATTTTTTGTGCGCAAAATAAATTTTAAAATGATTCATCCGTTCACATATTCTGCTAGCTTTTGTCAGACGAAGTGGAGTAATGTTTAGGATTTTAATGTACATTTGGGCTTTGCGTTTTCTCGGCCGCTGGAACAAAAAGCTTTTTACACACCGTGACACAACTTCCAAATGCATCCTAGCAATATCACGAGTGTTGGTTCGAAGAAGCTCCGTGCTTGTAAAAAAGCGCCACTCACGACTTCTTTTTGGTGACGATCAGCACGTCGTTGAAGAGGAACAGGTAGTAGCTCCTGTTGGTGAAAGCTCTCCATATGCTGAGCTCCTCGCTGGAGACGGCCAGCTCGCCGCGCTTCTTCAACCACCGCGACGCCGACACCAGAGGAAACGGCTGCGGGGACAAGATGACGGTGGACACCTTTATCCAGAACCCAGCTCGTTTCTGCTCACAAAACAGTGACGGCTGAACGTCAGACCTTGATTTTTCCAAAATCCATCTGTTTTTGGATGGTGTACATCTGCTCTGTCCTCTCCATCCGCCTTGCTCCGTCGTTGCATTCAGTGACCAACTGTTCACATGACAATTGTAGTAAAAACAGTGATCAGAACCCTGTCAGAGCGGATAAACTTGCGTGGACACGGTGGTTCTTTGGATTAGTCCAGCATGCCAACCTTGCTCATAGCCTTCAGCGCCCAAACGGCAGCAAAGTACTCCGCGGTCTGGTCCTGAGTTTTCTGACAGATTGTCTGAGGATGAACAAGCACACAAACAGAAGAAAATATATAAAACGCCAAATAATTACATAGGTTGCAGGCGAATACAAAAAATCTACATGTCCTTTCCCAAAATTTGGATGGTATCAGAAAAAAATGACAGAAATAATCCCCCCAAAAATGATATCTAAGGTAACATAAGTAAATACAAAAATTAGTTTTCAAATGATAATTACATTTATTATGGGGGAAATATGATCCAAACCATCCTGGCCTCGGCTAAATAAACAAATGATAACAAGAAATCTTGCCATCTTTCATCCTGAGGTGAGTGAGTTTTCATCAGTGCAGACAGAGTGTATGCACAAGTTTTGTTCATTCAAGAATTGTCAACAGAAACGCACAACCAAGTGTGCCCAAATCTTTTAATGGCACTGTATGTAGAGTTGATCATTTCTTCACACACACAAAAATACATTTTATGGTTTTTATAAATAACTTAACATCCATGTTATGTTTTTAACTTGGTTTTTTTTGTTATTCTTTGAGCACAGTAATTCTTGTTTTACAGTATTGTACCGTACGACAAAAGTAAAGTTCGAACTGACATCAAGCAGAAGTGGCAGTCTGGTCACACGCTGCATGGGCAGGATCAGAAACGACAACATGGGAAGGCCTCCACATTCACTATTTCTCTCAATTTCTTTCAGGGTGTCTTTGAACGCAGAGTTATTATTCCTGTGAAACACAAAAACAAAGACGAAAACGAAGTTCAGCTCATATTCACGTGCCGCTGTATGAAGTCATCGGCTCATTCTAGATTGTTCCGCCACTCACAGCAGTTTCTGCAGTGTCCTCTGCTGAAAGGTCTCGTTGGAGCAGTAGACGATGTAAGGTTCGAAGTGGCGTGCCGCGTGATTCTGAACAATGTCGCTGATGTCCCGGATTACCATCTGCTCATTGTGACGTTTTTCGAGATCCTTAAAAAAGCTAAAAATCGTAAAAGAGGCAGAGGTTAATGCTGAGGCAAAAATGAAGTTTTGTTTTTCTACAGACAAATCAGCAGAGTAAAAGACACAGCAGGTTTATTCCTAATGGTTTGGTCACTTATAGATCTAAATTTTAGGGTATACATGAGTTATTGGGAGATCTGTGGTTTGGGTGTTGAGGAAAATGATGTCTTTGCAAAAGTCACGTTTCGGAGGATATGGTCATCTTCCATGTGGAGGAGACAGAAAATACGAGGGAGAAGGTGCTCAGATGAGACAGAAATGTAGGTTTTTGGTCAACGTGCAAAATGTAGCTGACAGCGGTGATTACCCTGAACGCACCTACCCGGATCTGAACTTATGAGAAGATGGATGAAGCCAAACCTGGGACTAAAACAGCCGGAGGATGAGAACGTCTTGAAAATATTGAAAATAAAATATTGAAACCATGAACCATGTTCCTTTCTTTGCAGAACTATGCACTACTATCAAATAAATTCCAAATAAAATACACTAATGTTTACAACTGCATATAAAATGCAAAAAGAATTCAAGGTGTGTTATAAACTTTACAAAGCTCAACATGCATTGTGTAACTCCAGGTTTAATATTACATACATTGGGATAAAGAAATAGCTAGCAACTGAATCCCGCAACAAATACTGTTGCTACGGATAGAATGACTTTTGTCACAACAGTTTTTGACAGGTGTTGTGATGCATCAATAAGGACTAAAAGATTTACAGAATCACAAATCTGTTAAACGCTTCATAAGGAAAGACAGAACTCTCAGTCTTGTCCCGTCTAACAAAAACGTGTAAAATGACACCCAGACAAAAACAGCCCCACCCGAGGACCCAGCTACTTGACAGTTTCCCACACAGAAACCGGAAGGCTCTCCGATTTATCCCCTTAGATGCTTCCACGGTATTCTGTTCTTTGGTTTCGCTTTACCTTTTAGGGCTTAAATGGAAGAAAATGTATTTCTTTTCTCATTCGCAACAGTGTCCTGAATTTCCGCTCTCATTCAAACTGAAGTACAAAACAACAAACAAAGCATCCCGGAGTAAACATTATCATTTCAAAGCTCAGGAATAGCACTCAGAGTGGCAGAACTAGTTTGGCCAGCGTGTCTGAACACGTTAATGGGGCCTTTCAGGATACTAAAGACACGCTGAGGGCAAACACTTTTCCTGTAACTTCAAATCAACAGTTTTTCTTTTTTTTTTTAAATCTTGGAACAATATCCTCAGCAGAGAACATAAAAATGACTCAGTGAATGGTGTATGAGGTCTGTTGCTGCTTCAGGTATCCGAATGCTGACGAACATTTAGATCTGACAGCTACTTCAACTTATTTTCAAACATTCTGTACTGCAGCATTATTGCGTCCTTACAGATTCCTCAGATTATTTTTCCCTCGTTGCTAAATTAAAAATATTTCAGTGAATCAATTTATCAGTTTTCAAAGCAGCAAGTGGAAATTTGCTCCCTTACAGATTCCTCAGGGTTTTTTTTTCCCACGTTGCTGAATTAAAAATGTTTCAGTGAATCAATTTATCAGTTTTCTAAGCAGTAAGAGGCATCCAAGCCAACCTAGGCCTGCTATATGTAGTAATATAATCACCTATCTCAATTAAATCATAAATTAGTTATGATAATCTACATGTTTTGGTAAAATTTCATCCGCATCTAATAAGAAGTAAGCTTTAGGGTCTAAAAAAAAGCAAAAGTAAAGCTTTCTGGAGGGTGTGGTTATTGCTACATCTGGCATAAAACTAATACAAACTGCTCTGATGCTTCAGGTACCAGACGGCTGTGGGCGTAACTGGTAAGAAAGTCTGCTGCCTAGCAGAGAATCCGTAAGGAGGGTCTGCCGCCATCGGTTCATGAATCCAAGGTCAAGTACTCTTGGGTTATAGTGCTGGAAAATAATCCCAAACATGCCAGGAGAATCCCCTTCTGAATGGAAGGTTTTGGACTTACATAGTCAAACTCTGCTCTGAAAATCCCACTTGCCGTGGCATGACATTAAACCAGCTGATGCTCAAAAGCCATTCAGCGTGACTGAATGAAACGGTTCTACTGAGTGGAATGAGCCAACATTTCTCCAGTGTAACAATCTCTCTAACAGCTAATACAAAAGCTCAGTGGCTTGATGCGGTTTCAGTTTGAAATGTTTCTATCATATGGTGAGGTCGGTTTGTATTCTTTAAATATAGTAAATCGTATTTTCTAAGCTGTATTTTGGAACTGCTGTGTTTTTATTTGTCAGATCTTAAAATCTTTTTAATGATCTGAAATATTTAAATGTGAAAAAACTATGAAAAAAAGAGAAAACGGTACATCTTTAACTGCACTTATGCAGTACAGGAATCGACATGAAGACCAACCCACCGTTGGCTGGTTGTGTGGATGACGGATATGTTGGAGAAGAGGTGGTGGTGCTCCGTCGTCGTCATCGTTTTCTTCAACGCTGCGCTGCTCTTGAAGTGACGTACCAGGATGCCAAGGCTGTGCAGGTATGAGTGCTCTGAGGTGATAATTTCAAAAATGGCCTGTAAAACAAACCACACATGCACACACGCATGCACACACACACACACACACACATACACACACACACATCAAGTGGTTGTGAAACCAAAATTATTTTGCGGTCAATCTTTCATTTCAACTTTTTTTTTGTTTGTTTGTGTGATTTTTGGCATTTTTCTCAGCTTCCTGTTTCAACACCTAAAGAAAAGGCAACATTATATCCTGCGTTTGAATGTTTTGCATTGTAAAGAAACGGTGCTTAGCTGCTAGATAGCTGCAGGGCGAGACTGTTTGGAGACAAATCACATGCTCATAACACACCTTGGTCAACATTTCTACTTCTAAAGGTCAGGAGCTTCAGAGAGGACCAAAGGGCATAAAGACGACATTTCTTTGTTCTTTCCCAAATGACATTTAAACCCCACAGGAACGCTCCAAAACTTTTGGAAGTTGAAATACCTGCACGCCTTTTGAGCACATTTAAAAAAAAAAAAAAAAAAAACAGGGAGCGTGAGACGACTGAAGGTCCCAAACGGCAAACCAAGCACCTGTTCAGAGGGCTGTAAAAGCACCATTACACAGATTGGGTGTGGCTTTATTCAGCAAGAGCACAGCACACAATATGGACCTTGGTATTGACATCTTGGGCAAATGGAGAGGACACATTACCATGAGAAAAAAAATCTCCCCACACAAAATGTTGCATTGCAATTGACAGTTTCAGCTTTTACTTTAGTGAGGAATGTTGTGCTTTGAATTTTGACTCTGACATTTCCTGAAAGGCAGCTACCAGTTTCTGTTTCTTTGCGCTTCTTGGGTACCATGAGAATGAGTTTGAACTTGCCGTCAGCAGACACTCTCTGCAGATGTAGGATAACAGATCTAAATCGGTTATTTTTGGCTTTGACATCAATCTGACACGCAGCAAATATCGCTCTAGAGTCGGACGATTTTTCGCACAAGTACAGCTTTTACAAATCTGTGCATTTTAAAAAGAAACAACAAATAATTGTTACTGCTGTGACATTGTTTTTGGGTCGATCTATGGCTTGGGTCAGCCGGTTTGAACAGGCCTGAGGTCCAGATGGGGCTAAGTAGATGTTTCTCACAGTTTAAAAATGTCAGTTTTTAAACTCAAAGATGAAACCATTAAATTAATTTCACACAAAAATTATGTGTATTATCCTACGACTAGAAATAATTCCAAACAGCTTGCAGGCAGCTGAACACCAGTGCTCAGGAACAGATAGTCAAAGATGCTTTCCTCTATTGGCTCCATATTTTTGTAAAAAGATTTTTAAAACAACATGCCCGTTTCAACACATCCTTTAAACACCTCAGATTTTTGCGTTTCTAAAAAACAATATGTTATCATAAAATGATTTGATGCTGGTAACTGGCCCATGCATCTCTGTAAAAATCTGAAGCAAGTTAACATGGCAATTTGTTTCATTCATGTCATCTAATTTTACATAAGAACATTGGCAGAAAGAAAAAAGTCAAAAACTTTTAAATGAACCGTTTTAGAGACAATGACGTGTCCCCTTTAAGAGCCTTGTGTACAAGAAAATATAAAACACCTAAATTCATCCACACTGTGCAGCAGGACAGGCAGTACGGGAAATACTTAGTCAAAATCTCACCTCTTGCCTCTTTCTCTCCTGAGGTGTGATTGTTGACAGAATACCAGATTCCTGCACCTTTAAAAGACATAAACAGAAATCAGACATGAATCCCCAGCCTGTTTGTCTGGATATCTCAAATACAAGTGTTTTTAATACAAGTCAAAACATAAATTCTTTTTAACAGTCTTTCGCATCCAAAAACCAGACCTGTCTTGCATTTCTGCAAAAGTATGAAACACTGATAAATAGAGCAGCGCGTAATTAAGTTAAGCTCTTATCAGACTTCTTAGACTCGACTTGATTTCCTCTGCAGATCTGAAGGTTCACCTGAGGTAACTGGCTCCAGGTGAGGTGAGCTTGTTTATAGCTCTTCATCACGATGCTGTGGTCCTCCGCTGGAGGCTCCACCACCACAAAGTCCTCCAGCAGCTCGTCCTGCTGGGTGGAGTCCAGGCCGCGCTCTCTGATCTCCTGGTACAGGCATGGCGTCGCTGAGGGGGGAACGGCCATCAACAGAAAACCGTGAAGTCTCAAGGAGAGACTCTCTTTCAAGGACTTCAAAAGCACAGCCACGAGTGTCAAAAAATGAGTTGTAGGATTGCTAAATTACAACAATGGAGCTCAATATTTCAACTTACACCATGTCCGGTTTAATAAAATTCAGTTTTGAAGGCTCTTTAGCGATACGTCTAGGTTAGTTTGGAGCAGCTGACTCAATAAGTATATAAGGAAATGAAAAAACTTTTAAAACTCCTAAAATTAGCAAAGAAGAATCTGAAGGGAAAGGTCAAGTATCCACCGTTCAGGACTAAACAAGTGTTTATCATGCCGAGAACGGTTTTCCAGTTCTATCCCTCTCTGCTGCCTCAAGCTCTTTTCAGAGACGCGACATGGGAGCCACTCAACCCAAATTCAGACTGCCATGAACGGTTGTCTGTTCGAGGAAGTCTGCAATGAGCAATGGAGTTTTACAAAGAAAAAAACAACAAAAAAAAAGTCAAATTCCAGTTATTTCCCAATCTATTTGTATTCCGGTAACCCGATTTAGAAAAAGCAGACAAGAGTGACACATGAGGGGACATACCATCTTTGAATGATCCACGCTGGTTCCTCTTTCTGCCCAGGGATCGCTAGAGAGAACACAGCAGCACTGACTTTATTTCAGTCATGAATTATGGGTTTTAGTCACACACTTGAATAGAGAACTATTCAACATACAACATGGCTTCCACATGTTATGTAAACCTTCTGTACTTAGATTTTAATTCATTTTAAAGAAGAATTATAAAAGTTGTGACAATGGGGAGAATCGTCTGAAAACTTCTTGCTGTACTTAGTCTAGATTTGGAATTACAGACTTTTCCAGATCGCGCACAAACTCTGGATCTCTGGTCCAGTGAGAAGTGAAACATTCAACATCATCAGAAGCACCATTGTGACTGAAGAGTAAAGCGAAAAAACTAAATTGATGAATTGGATCAAATCAGAATAAAATTTCACATTAGGTTTTAGTTCCTTTAAGCAAATATTTTTAAATATCAAGACTGTTGGAAGATCAGTTCCTCCAACTCCCTTTTGCTACGGTAAAAATAAACTTAGTGGGTTAAGTTGTGGCTAGAATTTAAGTTTAACAAGAACTTCTTAGTGGCAAAAATAAGTAAAAAAAAAAAGCATTTTCTTTTTCATTCACAACATTTTGGTTGACCGTCTCTACCTTGTGTTTACTGCTGAGAGAAGGACCAGGACTGCTTTCTCGGTTCTCATTGACGGATTTCAGAGTGGGTTTAGGAACTGTCCCGGATGTCATGGCTTCAATGTCCAGGCTGGTCACCGCCGCACGATACGACTTGTTCCTGCGGTTCCTCCTGAACCCGTCTCCATCGCTGTCATAGTCGTCCCAGGAAACATCTGGGCCCTGGGCTGAGTGACGGCTGCGGTTCTCGCTGTTTGAGTTCTCCAGTCCCACCGGGAAGGTCACCACGGTGGTGTGGTGCCGATTCTTGGGTCGGCTTGACACTGCTAAGCTCTTGGGAATCAGCTGATGGGTACCTAGCTTCTTTGCTGCAGGACTCTCTGTGCTCAAAATCACCTTTTGGGTCTCAGGCGTCTGTGCTGCTGGAGTCTCTGTGCTCAGAATGACCAGTTCTGGTACCACCAGTTTGTCCACCTCGTCTTCCTGTGGGGTGGCTGTTTCAGACTGGAGTGTCGGGGGGCTTTTGGGTTGGTAGCCGTCATCTCCTGGCTCGTATATACGAAGTTCTGTGGAGAAGTGGGTCTCTATTTGAGGGGACTTGTTGTCCATGCAGTTGTCTGACTCACTGTGGGACATGGTGTCCTTCTGCAGGTCTCCTCAGTTCTTCAGCACATACACCATTAGGGGGAATCTAAATAAGAAAAGCAAAACAAACTGTAAGATATTAAACCTGGATTGCCACTGGAATTATGTATGGACCAACTAATGTATTAATAATCTTCAACCTTCTGACATCTTCAAATATGACCACATTTCAGTGGAAATATGTTAGGAAGTCATATGAAGGAACTTGACCAATGACTCATGTCTCACTTCCACTCATAAAAAAAAATACAACCCACACATACAAAACTTCTCCTTCCACTGTCTTAAAGTTACAAGACAATAAACTCACACTGTTTCTAATAAATGTTTCCAACTTGCTCAGCCAGGAACTGATTCATGAACCTATTATTAAGTAGACAACCCACCTCTTAACATGTTGTGACAGCCACGCTTAACCATACAGCTGGAAATTAGAGCTGAGCGCAGTGTTCATACCGCACTAACCCTTAAAGTAAATAAACTAAAAGCTTCCTGCGAAATTCCTGTTAACATGCATTACTTACTTTACAAATTCAATGTCGAGACACAGACGGATTAGTTTGTAGCAGGGGGGGAAAATGTCCGCCTTACATTCCCATGGTGAATATATGCGGATTGACACGCAGTTAAAAACAGAGCGTCTTTACCTGCGAGAGGTGCGCCTCAAACTCCAGCTGTAATTCGGTTGAGTGTCTGTCATGCGGCGATGCTGCTGGCGGAGTCACCGTCAGAGTGAGCAGATACGCGGCTGTATTCCTCCGCCGCGCTGCTCCGTCGCTCCTCTGCCTTCTTCTGCTTACGTCACTGCAGGTGAGCGCCAATCAGTTACCGCTGAGCGACGCTTTTCTTAATAACAAGTCCAACAGGAAGCAACTTCGACAACTAAGATGAAGCTTCTTCTTTGACAAACCGCCGGGAACCCGACGACAAACAATGAGGATTATGCTTTTAAAAAATTGAATTTTACTTTCATTCCAGTCACCCCACATGAATTTCTCATTTCAAAGATAAAATAACGTTAAAGTGTCTGTTAACTTTAACCTCTGAAATGTCGATACTATTTTTTGTTTGTTGCTCTCACCTGACTAGTTAAAAAGACGGCTCTTTGTTACCCCTGGTGTTAAATAACATGTACTACACTTTGTTTTAGGATTTCCATACATCGCTGCAGAAACTCAATCTAACAATAATCCTAATAAACACGTCCACTCTTTGAATACCAGTGCGATATATATTGGATCAGTTAAACCCTGGTGTAGGGTTACTTTGTCACTGCATGTTTCTAATTCACACAAACTTTGCTTTATGCCTTCTTTGGCAAATAAGATGTTTTTTTTAGTTTTACATTTAGAAGCTACACCTCATCCAGCAGCTAAACTTTTCAATTAATTTTACATTAATTCTCCACCAAGGTTGTGGGTAACTATCCAAAAATCAGTTTCTGGTATGGCACATGTCTATTATTATTTTGCAACTAATACAAGCTTAATTTTGCATGAATTACCTAAATATTGTAGTGCAACTAGAATTTTTGTACAACAAACAGCAAGGTTCAGATATGCAAATTAATTCATACATTAATCATTAGACATATGAAAGTGTAGATGTGAGAAACAGCGTTGTAAAATACATTTGGATGATACTTTTTTGCTCAAAGAGAATAAATTATGTAACAGCGTTCAACTTTTCTTGCACTTTTATTTGTCGTTTCTTTGTAAGAACAATAAATTTAACTAAATATTTGCAGAACAACTTACATACAGAGGAATAAAGAGAAACACACAAGCTACGTTTAAATGATCTGAGGTTTATTCTGCTCATTTTTATCAGTCTGAAGTTATGACAAGAAAACAAGCCAACATTCTACATCCAAGCAAGGCTGGGACATTTAATATTATGAAATCTGGAAAAAATGAATAGACAAAAAATAAAATAAAATAAAATCTAAGGGTCACTATGTACAGAGTTTATATATTAATATATGTATAGAAAATTAAATGGCAATGACATACATCATTTTAAATTTTAATATCATATGGCATCTGATGAGAAGTGAGTCAGAATATTTCCAAATTATCAATCAAACCAGACCAGATGAATTAGAGATTATTTGTAATGATGAGATTACAAAAAGGAAAGAGAACTTTATTAAATGTAAATGCAACGATGCGTGCTCTATTTCAAAATATTTATTTTCTAATGACCTTTAAACCAGTGGCTCCCTTTTTTATTTTCAATTTCTAACCCATAAAATCGAGTATTGCTGTCTGATATACACAAACGTAACTAACATTTAACGGGTGTAGCTACAAGACAGCCTTCACTATTACACTATTTTTATCCATTTACAACTACAGATTTTATCTTTATTTTATTATAACTTTTAAGGTAAAAAAAGTGAACAAATAATAATTTTTTAGTTTAACTTAAAGTTCTTTAGATAATCTAAGGACCACACACTTGGTGTTTCAAGACCCATTTGGGGGTCCTGACCCAGACTTTGGGAACCACTGCTCTAAACAGATCAACACTGTTCTAATGTTTTATGGATTATAAAAATATTTTTAAATTTGTAAAGAAGGAAATGATGAAATAGTTCTCAGCCTGGACTCTTAAAGGATCTCTGAATGCCTAAAAGTGAATCATACGGTACTTTCAGACGTCTTCTTCATCTTATACGTGCGACTGGTCAGTGTTAATTTCAAACACGCTAAAGCAAGTCAACTCACCTAGCTAGCAGTGCAGTTTATCATTAGTGAGCCCACCTGTGGAAGACAGAGTGGTCTCTCTGTGATGTGTAAGCAGATCTGTTCATCAAAGATTCATCCTGCAGCTCAGTGGGACGGAGGCAAGACACAAGCGGATGGGTTCGGATCAGACGGCCGCTGTGAATCGCAGCTCTTTGTCTTATTTGTGTTTTGTTTTGTTTGTTTATTCCAGTCTTAGGTTCCCGGTATCCTTGTTGTTAGACATTGAAAACATGTTGGATTCTTATAATGCAGCGATTCACAAAAAAATCATGATTAAACAACGTAGTTTGACATTCCAGTCGCATTAAAACATTATAATAATAAATTTGAGCTTCGTTTTATTTTTCTGATAGAAGAGCTACTAGCAGTTAATGTGAAATTATACTACTTATTATTATTCCAGATTCTTTGGAAAATATCCTTATCGAATGAACATTAATTAACTGTTAGCTTTGAGGTGGAATATAAATGAAACAACCGGCGGTAGTTTCTGCCAAAACACTGGCAGAATATTAAAGGGATAATTCAGGTTTAATTGAGGCTCCATTAAGAGGTCATAAGAAATTAATAGCTTGCCTGCAGAAGTCACAGGGATTTACATCTTTCTATTTGCACTGAGTGGATATTCACACAGAAACTGATGAATATTTACTTGGGAAGATAGAGGCAGGAAGTGATATCTGCTATCAAGGTTTTCCTGTCGGAAATGAACTGACAGTGGAACATGCAGAGCATTTCCATAAAAAATTACCGTTTTGTCACCAGATATGCTTTATATTTTCTGTTGGCTTTCCAGCAGGAAGATTATTGGTAACGCACTTCCTCCAACCTCAGCTTCCTCTGTACATGGCCTGTAATTGTAAAGCGCTTTCATCAAGTCCAGAAGATCCCAAGGCGCTTCGCACTGCATTCAGTCATTCAGTTGTGTGTAAATAATCACCAGCTTTGAGGTAAATAACATTTTAATCCAAATGTAACGACCAGCTACTCAGAATTTAAACAAAATGAAGCGACTGAGATGGATATCTGCAGCAGGTAAGATACCAGCTGCTTATAACCTTCAAAGAAAACCTCGGCTTTGAACAGCTGAAAGATCCTGCAACAGCACAATAAGTGCATCCGTGAGCTTGACGCTAAATGCTACGACTAAGACGAAACATCGATGGGAACTACTTTTCTTTCGATTACAGTCTGAAAAATAGACAATTTCATAGCAACAGTCTCATACGTCACCTTTTTCATCTACCAAAAAACTTAAATCTCCTACGTGACACATCTTCCAATAATTTGCGGTTTTGTAGACATGTAAGTATACACCAGCTGTGATTTTGACTTAGTGTTCTTTAACAAGTGCCTTAGCAAAGAAAAAAGAAAAAAAACAGAGGGTCAGTGCATGTCAGAAATGCTTTGCTAAACAATCATTTGTGTCCAAGAGACTTTTAGTAAGAGGTGTAGGATCACTCTGCTGTGTTTCGCCCGAGCCGAGTCTCGGAGCTTGTGTGGACAGGCAGTTACTCAGTTACTGCGGGGTCCTGAAGAGTGACACAACAGAGTTTCAGGAGGGAGGGGGAGACGATGTCTCCTCACCTCTATCTGTTCAGCAGGGGGTTAAAGGATGGAGGAGGGAGACACTTTGGACCGAGTGTGTGAGGGCGCAGAACGCTGCAGGGAAAACGGTCCAGGTCACTTTTTGGCTATGTCCCCTTTCTTCAGGAGTATCTGCCGCTGCCAGGGGGCCAGCTTGGTCTCATCGTAGCCCATGGTCCGTAGTCGCTCCAGCTCCTGCTTCTCCTCGGACTCCTTTGCCTGTTTGGCCTGCTGTTCTGCTTTTCTACAAAGGTCACATACAGGAATTAGGATGGCATTTGAATTTTGTCTAATAAAGCAGCACAACATTTTACCTACTTGCTAGCGTATACATATTTTTTAAATATGTTTTACACAATTTTAATAGTACAGTCGTGGGAAATAGTATTTGCCACGGCCATACTGTTGCAATTTAGTACAGCATTGTAATTCAGATTAATTAAATTACATTTAATTTAATGATTCAATGTAATTTTTGCCACATTTGAGTTTGATTGATCCAGTCATGTTTTAACATGAGGCCTCTTGGGAACTAAACTGAGTACACATACATTGTGAAGGTATATTTAACTTCAGGTACTCTTTAAGTGTTAAAATCCTTTTTTATTATTACTTTCTATCTTGCATCCATATGATAAAACGTTCCTATTTCATTGCTCTTCATCTGTCAAACTGTGTTGCCATTTGGTATTTTTAACAGAGGTCACTCAAGAAATATGTACACATCTCATCTTTGTGACTGGAAATGTCCTTAAAATCCAATTTAAAGAAGGATTTGTTGTTGTTGTGTAAATACGGCTCTGGTATATTACAATACAGATGATGTTCTGGACAGAAAAGGAGCAGGGACCCAGCCCAAAGCTGCAAATTAGGAACAAGTCTGACTCCTAGGATGCAAATGACAAAGAAATCAGGGATGAGTCGAGTCTTTTGCAAAGCAGCAGGCCACATTTACTTCTTGTGGACCTTCTTCGTGTCAGACAGTGCTGACTGAAAGAAATAGCCATGAGCCAAGATGAACTCTTAAAGGCACCGAAAGGGGTAGAATGAGTGCATGGATAAATTTTGTCAATAACTTACAGGGAGGCCTCTAAATTAATGATTCATTGTAAGTTCCTTCTAATAGGCTGAGTATGCAAATGACAGAAACCTACAACTCCGTGTTGTGCAAGTGTACCTCTAAGAAAGCTGCAAAGTTCACATAGGGAGGAGCTATAAGGCAGTTTTGTTCAACTTTAAGATATTCAGCTGACAATTCACTCCAAAAACATTTCCTGCAATAATCCTCTGTCATCCTATCCCTAACATAATGCTGGAGGAAGTTTCCTACCATCAGCCGTACTCAACCTGCTGTGCTGAAATATATCCAGATTTGATCTGGCATCTCAAACACCAGCTGAATTATTTGCTCTTGTGTTGTGAATTATACTGTGAAGAAACAGCTGCATTTCTCTCAGTATTTGTCAGTAACATTTCTTAATTGTGATTTATATAAGGTGATTATTTTTGATTCGACATTCAATGCGTCTATCCAAATTTGCAAATAAAAAAGGGATTTCATTTGTTTTGTACCTCACTCCATTTAAATAGTTTACTTTGAATGTTAAAATCATTAGTGTGTGAAGCAAAAGGAACATCTTACCTTTTTTGTTCCCTGTCACATCAGGAGGTCAAAAACAAAAGAGAGAAGGCGTAAATATCTTGAAACAGTGAACAGGAATTGTACAAGCTACATTAACAATATCACGCAGAATAAAGTAATTCTAATTCTGTCCAAAATTAGAATTTGACTCGATATTACTAAAAAAAAAAGAACATCCTGGAGTTAGTCTTCAAAGAAGGAGCTATAAGCAGATCTCCACCTTTCCACCGTCGCTACTTCCTGCCTCCTTACGGGGAAGCTGAAGCAAATTTGACTAAAATTTAGCAATGCAAAGAGAACAATGACTACATTACTTCTCTGCTTTAACACGAACGCTTAATACAGCCAGAGAATGAGAGAAATCATTGCTTTTTAATTTGTGTTTGAAATTTAAAACAGTTAAATGTCAGGATTGTCAAGGTTATGTTTTACTTGAATAGTCAGGGTACAAGGTTATAAATAGCATAAATAGCATTAAGGACTTTGTAATTTACATGCAGAGAAAGCAAAACGTATATTTCTCACAACTTAAAAAGAAGCAAGGTTGGCACTGTCTGAAATCATTTGAAAAAGAAATGGTTCACAAATAGAGTTGATGTCCACTTTAAAATACCTACGATGTTTATAATTTACATAACTTCTCTTTTAAGGAGTTTGTTCATAACATTCTAATAATTAATGCTCTTGTGAGGATTTTATAAAGAGGAAACAAACTCATGAAGAGAAATAATCTTGGTTTCTTCTCATGTAAAACTAAAATCTGTAGAATCATGCTTTGTTGACTACGTAAATGCATTCACTCATTGTCATTTTGCATGTTGAATATTATTTATCAACTGTGTTATTACCAACCATGCTTTCTCACTTATCTTCCTGTTAATGCTGATGTGAACTGGCTCAGGCTCAGATATGCAATTCATATGTAAAAACATTCTGACTGTGTCCCCCTCATTGATAGAAAAAGAAGGAAATTAACACTTTATTTGAATAAGACTGTCATGACACTGTCATAAACATGACATAACATGTCATGAACATGAATAAGCCTTCATGAATATTTATGACTGTTGTCATAAAGTGTCATTCGGTAAATTATGACACTTTTAATACAAAGTTGACA
>CAEGAF010079235.1:0-23229 GCA_903067075.1 Micropoecilia bifurca
ATTATTAAAAGTAAAAATTAAAAGTGAAAACATTTTAAAACATCTCAAACCTCGACATCATACAAGGATTCTCAAACTTCAGAGTTTTTGTATCTTACAAGGATTCCAGGCATTTCAAAGTGCTTTACACAATTTGAAATGAAAATAAAACAGAACAAGACAGAGTTTGAAAAAGATTTAAAGAGATAAAATCATTATTAAAAGTAAAAAGAAAGAATAAAAACATTAAGTTTATTCATAAGCAACTCTAAACAGCATGGTTTTAATTTGAGATTTAAAGGCACTCAATGTTTCAGCTGTTTTAAATCATTAAACATGAATCACTTAAAGGGGGCCCATTATGAAAAATTCACATTTTGTATGTTTTTATACTTCCATTTGAGTTTCTATTGCTTCTAAAATTCAGGAAAGTGCTTAAAAAACACAACAGGATGTTCTTTGGCAAAAACGTTTTTGATGTCTGGAAAATGAGCTATTTTAAAATCCTCCCAATTATTAAGTCAACCAGTGGGCATTAACCATATTATGTAATATTATAAATACATTGAAAAAATGCAAATAAACAAATAACTAAATCCTATGTCTATAATACAATAAACATTTTATTCTCTAAAATGCAATAACGTTATTCTTTTAGTGAATGTTTGATCGTTTGTAGCAAAGGATGCATCAGTATTGTGAAAATCTCAATCCTTCCTGCTTGACCTATCAGTTCGGTCCAAGATTGATCAGTTGAATATTTTTTTAATTAATTGATTAATAATTGGATAAAAGGTGCTTAATAGGAGAAGCTAAAACGAGGCCGAGTCATGACCTTTGTATTCACAGACAAAGGTCATGCATGTACATTTTTAATTTTACTTATTGCTTTCAGTATGTTGTTTTTCAGAAATGGGTGTTTTTAGAACCTGAAACTATTAATAAATTACTAAATTAATCCCGTTAAATGTTTCAACCCTTATTCATGTTAGACTTGAGATCGAGATCCATCTTTCTCTCATAAGGTTGTGACCATCGCGTGCTTCAGTGTGTAGTTTTACCTGCTGGTGACTCTCAAAACAAAACAGTAAATTATGTTTTGGTGCCTCTTTGTTGGCGTTTAGATTAACTGGAGTTCACAGCCGGATTCCTAGAAGGAATTTTTTATTGCTTTTAGCAAATATGCCCAAACTTTTTCTGTTGTCACAGCAAAGTGAGAAGATTTGCTCCACTACATCTTTACATGTTCAATTATGCAACGTTAGAATATAATTTACAGCTCTGGAAAAAATGAAGAGACCACTTAAAATGATCAGATTCTCAGATTTTTCTTTTTGTAGGTTTATGTTTGAGTAAAATGAGGATTGTTCCTTTATTCTATGAACTACTGACAACGTGCCTCTGAAATTTAAAGCAAACATTTTGTAATTATTTGCAGAAAATGAGAAATGGAAGAGATGGAAGTGCTTTTATGCCTCAAATGGTGCAAAGAAAACAAGTTTGTGTTCATTTAGAAACAACAGCACTAATGTTTTAACTCAGGAAGAGTTCAGGAATCAATATTTGGTGGAGAAACCAGGAGGTTTATGATGTGGTTCAGTGCTGTGGGCTCTCCATTTTTTCCAGCTCCTGAACTGAATCTTGCCTGCTGATCCCTCAGTGATGATCAAGTCTGGAGCATCAGCGGCTTGCAGAGGCTTCAGCCTTAACACTGACTGCGTTAACGTACTAATCTGGCTGCAGCCGGCATCAAATTGGGTGTTTTCTTCCTTTAGCGAAACCTAAGGTTGGAAAATGACTGTTCAAACCTTTCTTTGGGCTCTGAGCCAGCTTTGTTCAGATCTTCCTGTTCTGAAAAAAGATCACCCTCTGTCCTTGAATCGTGTTTATTCAGCCTTGGTTGTCGTTCTGTAGAAGTTAGTGAGGACTAAATGTTAGTCGGTAAAAATGTAAAAGGTCAGTAAAAATGCTCCGACCTTGACTTTTTTTTTTGTGTAGCCATGCTAACTTTTTAGCATCTCTGTGTCATAGTTAGTGTTTGGATTTGATGTGACTGGCAACTTTAAAGGTGTGGACGTGACTCAGGAACTCGATGTCTTTGGAGTTTCCCACTCTGGTTCAGCAGATATTGGTATGAACTGGTAAAATATATAAAAATAAAACATCCAGTTTTCCTGGATTTCTACCTGAACACAGATTTTCCAGACTGGCAACCTGCATTGCAGGTTGGGTGAAAGCAGAATTTGAGTAGTTGCATTGGGATTTTCCTCCACTATGCTTAAGATTTGATCTTCACTTGGGATTTAACAGCAAGATTCAGTTCATAAACTACATGATATTGTAACTTTGCATGACTGAATGTTTAAAAATGTTGCAGAACAGATCTTCCCATATTGTCACAGCAGCAGGAAAGGCTTGGTGTTAACAGGTAGTCATCATGAAAACTTCCTTCAGGGATCTATTTTAAGAGTTGGCTGCAGGTAAAGCTGCAGTGGTGGCTTATGAGAGAACGATGGGATCAAGTTCTCCAGTCTAATCAGAATCAGAAGGGAATTCAAATGAAGAGATGAAAATGAAATATTTGACTATGAAATGTAAAAACTGGTTGCAAATGATTATTTTTCTTATTTAAAATATGAAGTAGAAATTAAATATATACCAGAAAGACACACAAATGAGGATATCTCAGCGCTGTCAATCACTCCTAAGTGTGGCGCTGCTCTCTCTCTCACCCCTTTGCTCTCTGGTTCGCTGCAGCTAGCACAGCATGTTATGAATGTTAAGCTAGTCGATAAATGGTTTTTCTGTAACGATAAGTTGTTTCTCTGCCATTAGCACATTTAGCATCAAGTACATGAGATTGATTGACGACACTGAGACCCGCCTCCTGGCTCTGATTGGTTGTTTTGTTTGTGCATTTCGGAGTAGATCAATCTTTTCACAGATGATCTGTCTCATATTACACTGTCTTGACATGATGACAGTTTTAACAAATACGTAAAAAACAGATTTAAAAAAATAAAGTTAACACACTGCAACTTTAAAAGTTGTTCTCTCCTAAAGATTCACAAAGTTTAGCTTTTTTTCTATAATTCCTTACCTTTGTTTTCTTTTAATTGGTTTTACTTCAACAACTGTTTCAGTTTCATTTCACTCACTTGCTGAAACTTCTTTCTCCCTTTAAAAGAAGTTGCAGTTTAATTTTTTAAAGGTACAATGCTTGCTTCTTTGTTTCAGACCCCCCAGATCCCATCATCTCCAGTTCCCCCAGTGTCTGGCAGGTTGGTTTGCAGAAGGCCGAGCTGGTGTGCGAAGGCAGAGGAAACCCAACACCAGAGAACGTCATCTGGACTCGGTACCATCATCACATCACACAAACCTACATTTTACCTCTGCCAATTACATGTTAATTTAGCACACTGCAGTGCTAAATTGCTCTTTACGTGCTGCAGGAATGTGGTTGAAAACAATTATATGTTACACACTGGTACAAAACAAAGCACTCGAGTTTAAAGTGGGACGACTTTTTCTGCTCAATTCGCTGCGGAAATCAAAAGCCGTGGTGTCGAGTTGCGAAACGTGAAGTGAGACTTTCTGGGGCAGGAGACGTTTTCACACAAGGGATGGAACCAGCGACACGGGGAAGAGCAGGAGACGCAAACTAAGCACTTAATCACAGAGCAATGCTTTAAATATCACTCTAATGTCTGGTAAAAACACAGGGTCTGTGCTTTAATTAGAGACACTGTACCAGCCATTACATCTCTGCATGTGCGCATAGCAGTCGAATGCAGGGTGGAAAGTCTTTAAACAGGAGACAATCTTTAGATATTAAAAAAGAATGACATAATCAGATGCAATCGTCCCAACCTGCCCATCAGTAATCAGATATAAAAATATAATCAGGTTTCTTACGTAACCAGTGCAGAGAGAGGTCTGCCAAACTCCACCTTTAAGATTTAATCCGATGTGTTTCAAGAAGAAAATATAACGTTGTTTATGAGGAAGTTGGACCAAAATGAGAGAATAATGTTAAAGCTTATGCAATACTGATCTTGCACATCCTGCTTTCCATTTAAAATTAGTACATTTATCTGAAAAGGTGCAGCTTAATGTCGTATTAGGCTGCAGACATAAAGCTTACAATTCTATATTTTTAAACTTGTTGCTGAAGGAAAGATTGTAAACTGTCAACTTTTCTGACTCGTCTTCAATTTAGGTTAATTTTTTTGCGCATTATTCACTCATTTAGAGTAATTTTTATAGGCAACTACATTTGTTATTTTAGGCTTCATTTTGTGGAGCAGATTTTATAAGCTTGAGAAACATTATCTGTGCAAAAAATCTATCGCACTTCAGAATTACAAAGGGAAGATGTTCCAGTCAAGATCTGAGTGATTTAAGATGTAACATTTGCAGATATTGAGTCCTAATCAGATACTGCATGAATCTTAATAAAGGAATGGTACTGGATGTATTTGACAACTCTGTGGTTTTAAAGTTCAATAAAATTGGGGCATTTCAGTGTCGTTTGCATAAGAATAGTGATTATATCCCACCTACGTCTCTCTACATGGATGTTTCCAACACTGTCAAAGCTGCTTCTCTGTTTTTGTCCTGCAACTTACAGTTGAAAAATTTGACACTCATTAAATGCACACTTTTCTAAATAACAGAGAAGATAATGTTACAAAACGATTTTGCTTTTAATTGCCTAAATACACAATATACCTAAATACACAATATACCTGTTTTAGGAGCGTAAACTTGCTTATTTACAAATTTATCAAAGTAAAAAAAACGTGCAACATTTGTGACATGTTTAATTTGCTTAATTTAATATAAAACACATAAAAGCATATAAAACCTGGAAATATTTAAGACTTCTTAAGACTCAGAAACGAAATTTATGAATTAAATGATTTTGTAACCCTGCAGAAATCCTGATATTTCAACATAAACAGAGCGTTTGTAAGAAAACTTCAATGCTGCTCCAACGCACAAAATATTCACTGTTTGTTCCTGCAACTCATCCCCTAAAACACACAAAGCTTTTAAATGTCTTTCTTTATGTATATTTGATGCAACACATACAGCTCCACTGCCTAATAAATTCATTTCTTTCCTTCTTCTGATGATTGTTTTCATGTTGTGCTGAAGAGCTAAGCTAATGCTACTCTCTGTTTTCAGTGCAGTTCCAGTTAACTGAGGACAAAATATACCAAAAAAAGTTGCTCTTCTGCTTCATATCCATTTTGTTTTAGATTCCAGTTAGTGAACATAAACAGACACAGAACTGCAGCAGCCAGTACAGTGAGAACTTTGTTAGGGTGAAACCCATTAAATTTGTTTAGCTAGTTCAACAAAATGATTCAGTGACATCTGTGTCATCCAGCCAGCTTCCATCTACATGGTCATTCATCTGTCTGATTACTGCAGTACTACATTTATCTAGGGCTGCAGCCAAATAACTGAGGCTCTTTGTTTAGCAGATGCAGGAAGTCTATTTATGTTGCTACTCTTTTGTTTTGGAATGAGGAAAAACGTTTGGCCTTTTTCTTTCTGTCTCAATCCTCCAGATCCACAGACATTTCCTTTAGCTTATGGGTTAATGTTTTTATTATTGTGACATACAGTCAGATGAGCTTTGTGACGTCTGGCCTTGAGCCAGTTTTGGTTCTGTAATTACAAAATCAAACATAGAGAAAAATGTACAAGCATTTTAAAATGTCCCATGTGAGATGGCTCCATGTTGGTCCCAAAAAGATGAACTATGAGTTGAGAATTTTACAATATTTGGGTTTAATGTTAAATAGTAAATATTGAAACATGCATTCTTTACAAAACATTCAAACTTTAGGGGCCCATAATCCCTTTTTAAAGTCCAGCCAAAGTTGTTACTGTAATAGTTTTTCTGAACCAAACTGCTTTGGGTTTCTTAAGAAATGCTTTAAGAAGACAAAAATGGTTTGGGATTTTCACAAGACCTTCAAAAACATCTGTGAAGGGATCTGATGTCAGACTGGTGGAGAAACGGGGGCAGTTCAGAGACGCATCACCCCACAGACCGTCAGGTGTACAAATGTACACCATTTCCAAACTAGTCGCACTGTGAAACCACAATTTTGATCTTTTGTTTGATTATAATTGTCTATAAATCAATGAAACCAATTTTTAAAAGAACCTGAAGCATTCAGGTAGCTTCTACACTCTTTTTATTTTAACGAGAAAATCTTTATAAAGATTGAAAAAGCCTGTCTTATTTGTAAACTCAATAAAATAATAGTTAAATTATAGTTATTTTGTAAGCTGTAGATACAAATATGCTGTAATTTTACAAGATTTGCTGCACAGACTGCAGAGATTAGACCAACAACATGTGTAAGGAGTTGACTTTCCTGACAGAATCAAATCTGGATATTCCTAAAGTAATCATAACCAATTGTTATTATATTCATATATAAACACTGTGACTTCTGGTATCATAACTTTAAAGTGAAACTATTCAAAGTAAAACATTATTTGGAAAATGTTCTGTCAAACTTGGTTGTCTGGCTTTGCAGGTTTGCAGTGTAGCACCAGTTTCCTCCCTCCTTTTGTTTGTGTTGTTTCACATTTTTGCTCTTTACAAAAACTTTGACTGGAGTGTTTTTATTTTGCGTCTTTAAAAATCAAACTTTAATAAAAGTTATTAAGGTAGTTTTAAAAAATGCTTAAAAATGCGTTGCATGTTGTAAATGAGATTTCACATGTGCAAAACATCCATCTATCCATTTTCTACACCCGCTTAATCCTTGCAGGGATGAATTAGTCATTTACTTCTCCATCACACAGATGGAGAATCATTCCTACACACGAAAAAGTTATTTAGAATGAAAATTTACCGTAATACACAAGGCTTAGAACTATACATGGAAAACAGATCAGTCTAAAGAAGCAGTTACATGTTTTACAGTCATCTGAAGTCATCTGCAAGTATATAACATGCACACTCCACAAAAAGAGGCTACAGCCAAGTTTTAATCCAGTATCTTGTTGTTGCATGTTTAAAAAGTGACTTATTGAATGGTTTGTAGAAGCATGAAATGACTTGTAACCCAGAAAATGCAACAGGTTCACAGTTTCTGACCCTTACTGTGAATTTGCTGATATAAATTCTACTGTAGTAATGCTCCATTGGCCGCTTGGTTTCACTTGCGGCTGTGCAAAATAATAAACTCCAACCCCGATGTGGTGATAACTCGCTGTCAAAGATGAACCTTGTGAGTCCAGATGCCAGGTAGTGGCTGAATGTAGATTATTCGTCTGATAAAATATTCTTGCGTGACTTTGTCATAAAAAGCTGGTCAGGGAAGCTGGGTGGGGCTCAGGTGCGAAACATGAGCTGCTCCAGTTTTAGTGGGGGGTAAAGCAGTGATTAAAGAGCCGCTGCAACTCAGGGAAACCAACTCAGCAACCTGAACCGTCTCAGTGGACCTGATCAGAAACTGGCGCTCCATTATGTGATGTGATGCCTCTTCAGCTGCACAGTATCCAGTCTGCATGCAGCCACTGGTCTTTATATATAGTCTGTTTGGATGGCTGGGCTGCAGGTTTTGGTTCAGGTGCATGTAAAACAATAGTTTAGTTGTAACCTAAACTACCTTAAACTACTCCAAATAATCATTTGTGTTTATTTGGAATGATTTCTTCCGTGATATAAACCAACTATTGTTGCGTTTTAAGCTGTTGCTCAACAAAGGCCAAAACTGGAATGCATGCTCTGCCTCCGTCTTTATTTTTCATTTGCTGAAGCGAGTCGCACCTTTTGTTGTTTCAAGTTGTGACTCACGGACTCTGTGTGATTCACCTCTCGCTGACATCTCTCCAAATTGGCTTGACATTTTCTTCTTATTATGGTTATCATTAGGAGCGGACAACCTCTGCCGGATGGGGTGTCTGCGGTTGGAGAGAAGCTCGTTTTCGGACGGCCCGTCCAGTTGAACGACAGCGGGACGTATGAGTGCGCGGTCAAGAACACAGTGGGATCTGGGAAAACTGAGTTTAGATTGGATGTATCAGGTAAGACCTGGGAATCTCTGCATTGTACCAAATGAAAAGACAACAAAATTAGACACTTTCCTCCTACCGCAGACTTGTGTGAGTTTGCTGCCCCCTGGTGGTGAATCTGTGGTGTCTACAGATGTAGTTGCATAAGATTTAAAGTATTAAATGTGGCAAATATTTTCCAATACGTTGGAACGAAATCAAACAAGGTTTTCAATTTATTTTTGCAAATAAAAATCTGAAAAGTGTGACATACATTTGTTTTCAAGCCTTTTGATTCTACCTGTTAATAAAATCAAGTGTGATCAATTGCTTTCAGAAATCTCCAAATTACTAAACTTTACTTTACATTTATCTATGTGCTGAAAGTGTCTGAGGTTTATTAGAGAACATAAATGAATAGAAATCATCATGAAACTAAAATAACACATCAAACAGGCCAGGGAGAAAATTTATGAGAGGTTTTACAGGTTTTTACAGGGTACATATTCATGTTATGTCCAAGCAAAATAGAAAAAGAAGGAAGTATAACATGATCACTTAAAGTTTGGATTAGTTTTTTCAGGGTAAATGAACTGCAGTCGCAGCAGAAAGTAGTTCATACTTTTAGCACTGTGAATGACTAAGCAGTTGAAGCATCATATCATTTGACGTTGCACAACTAAAGCAGGTAAAATCTACAACATCAGTACCCGAGTTTCTGTTACGAATGTGCACAAAGGTTTGTCAGTATTTTGATAATGTAAAAAAACCCCACAATTTTGCAGTTACAGTGTTTCATTTAAATAAGAAACACAATTAAAATCACATCTGAATGACTGTGTCCACATAAGAAATTAAAAAAATCCAGCCCCATCATCCTCCTCCCATTGCCTGTCGATTTCTTTTTCATGTTTTGCACCAGAAGCAACATTTGGTTGTTGATCATGTGACTTGTGGGCAAAATAAACCAAATTTGAAAAGAATACCTAAAAAAAATAGTGCAAAATCCAAAATCATTTTGGTAAAATATATATTTTTTTCTTCTGAATTTGCATATTTATCTTTAGCAAATTAATTTTGTCAAATTGCACGATTATATGGAACATCAAGCATAGCAACAGCAAAAAGTGGAGGGAAAACGGCAGCATCATGGTTGGAGCTAAACAAACATGCGACAAAAAGACTTGAAACTTGTAAGGATCCTAAACTTCCAGTCAGAACTGCAGAATAATGCACAAATCAAAGCTTAATTTGTTAGAATGGCACAATTGAAGTTGTTGCTTTGTCCATCTACAATCCTAATAAAATACATTTAATTTTGTAGCTCCATCGTGAGGAAATATGAAAAAGATCAACCACTACAATAAACTCTGCCAACAGTAAAACACATGGGGCTGATTACGGAGGTGAACTCTCTACTTAACGAAGGCAAACCTTGTCATGAACTAGAAGGTTAAAGGCTTTTGACAAACTTATAAGGAGTGAAGGATGTTAATCCACGTCGTTCAACACCAACAAAACCATTTAAAAAGCTGCAGTGAAAGCAGTAATGTTATGCAACACCCTGAAACCAAATGAATGAGGAGACACAATGTTATTCCAGTAAAAAATATTATTTAAATTAATTATTTATAAACTACTCAAGCATTTCAGGTTGGATGTAGAGTTTAGAAATGGGACAATAGTTATTTAACAGAGACTAACACCTATTGGAAAGTATTTTAGTTAAAAATATGTGACACTGATTTGTCTTTAATATGTACAGTTTTTCAGAGAAACATTAATCCGGAGCCTGTGTTGAATTTGAATTTATTGTTCATCACTGGACACATGTCCAATATTATATCATTTAAGTGTATATATGTACACACATGGATAAAACAGGTACAGGTGAGCATTCAGGGTGTTAACAGCTTTGACTTTCTCCTGTCAGAGCCGCGGAACCTGCCGCTGCTCGATCTGCCGCAGCAAAGCCTGGTGCTGATCGTCGTTTGCGCCGCGGTCGGCGCTTTGCTTCTGCTGCTGCTCGTCGTGTTTCTGGTCGTCAAACGGCGACACCTGAGGAAAACCAAAAGGCTGAAGATGGAGCTCCGGGAAACAAAGTGAGCTGTGCCAGGTTTTCTTTAGCAGAGTGAGAAACTAAATGAGGCTTCCATTGACAGATGACAGATTGGCTGTTAAACGCTTGGTTTCGAGTGCTTAACTTGTCACATTCTCAGACACGTTTTGTTCCATAAATCCTCTAAAATAACCTCGTTTTGTTTGTTTGTTTTTTTTCTAGGGAGGAAATTAACAGTCTCTCAAGACAAGCCTCCTTCAGGAGACTGAACTCAACCGGCTCAGTTTCACGAATTCAGGTATAAAAAAAAAACACCCGATACCTCAGAGATCAGAGACGAACCTCAGGTTGGTACTCAGGTCTGGTTTGGGTGGAGCTGTGGAAGTTCACAATTACAGTTTGCTGCAGCTTCACACAAATCAGACTAAACCATGATGGATTTCTGCTGTACATGAAACTCAGTGAATTGCTTTAATTTTCTGCACTTATGTTCACTAATTTTTATATATATTAAATGTTTTCTCCATATTTTGCAGTCTGAAGATTATGCCTCACTCAGAGTAGACAGCCGTGGTAAATACAGCCAAATGTCTCTGGTGAGTTTGAAACATTCTTGATTGAATGAGAAGGAATTAAATCCTGGATTAGCAGGACTCAAAAAAGATGTTGCATATTAGTTACCAATGGATTAGTTACGTTTTAGAGAATGAAATAATTTGTATATCACTTAATAATTACACTTCACAGAAAATCCAAAAACAAGCACACAGGAGGAAGGAGGAGAAAAAAATCTAAAAATCTCTTTAAGATGGAGAGAAAATCATGAAATTAGTTTAAAAAATTGCAAAATCAAAAGTACAATTCCACTGGAATATTTTTTTCACTTATAAAATGGGGAAAATGTCTTGTTTTAAGTGAAAAAAAAATCTGCCCCTGGGACGTTTTTAATCAAAATTAAGACATTATTGACATAAAGCAGACCAGTATATCACGCTGAAAAGTTACTTGTAGATTAGTTTCATCTTAATCTACATGTAGATTGATATTTGTACACCAAAAATACTTAGCAAGATTCTGTTTTTGTAGTGCAAACAGCATCATACATATTTACAATATTTTTGTAAATATGCACTATATTTGTCTAATTTACTAAATTTTACATGACAAAATGTCAAGACAAATGAATTCTCCTCCAGGTTGCTGGGTGTTTCCTAAAACCTCCACCTCCCTGTTTTGCAGGATCCCCCCCACTACCAGGGCAGCCAGTCCACTCTGGGTGGGAGGTGGGGACCCACAGTCGAGGTGCCGCGGGACGAATACGGACGTCCCGTCGTCTGGACCGAAGACAGAGACTGTCTGAGGGCCGCAGAGATGAACAGGGAGAAGGAGGAGCGCAGGAAACGGGTGGAGTCGTTCGTGAAGAGCAGCAACATGTCGCTGGTATGCGTCAGATCCGACTGGTTAGGCCTGATGCGGTTTTGTTTGTAATGTGATGGTTTGTTTGTGTTTCTGATGTGGTTTCATAGAGATGGAGGAGAAACGGAAACAAACAAAAACTGGTAGTCAGCTTCTTTTTTTTTGTTTTTTGCTGTGGAGGAAACAGAGTTCATTTTTCTTTTTAGGAGAAATTAAATTGAGCTGCAGCGGTTTTCAAGTCTTTTAGGTCAAACTTTCACTATGTAAGTGACATTGCTTGATAATGTGCTTTTGATTTTTTCTTTTTTGCAGCATTTTAAAAGCTTGCCCACTACTTTTGAGATAGGAACATAGCTGCTTCCTATCTGGGCATGATGATGTTGCTTTTGAGATCTTTAGCCTATTTCATGTTGCCTGACTATGTCTATTAAAGTTTAATTGTACTGGTCAGGCAGTAGTCAGGCCTGGTGTCTGACTAGTGGGACTGAATCAGAAAATGTGGTGGATCACAGTTAATTTATTAGCAATGAGAATGACTAAAAGCACAAGAAACTAGAAATCCAAACACTTATAACGGGTTCCTCACCTGAGGAACTGGAATTTTCATAGACCAAGCTAAGTCGTGTCTTTTTATCACTTCCTTTAAGCAGAAGAATAATACAAGTAATGTAGCAAATGTAACTTGTTTTGCCTTTTCCTTCAGGATTCAGGGCTTCCTTCATCACTGGTTCCCCTGAAGGTCCAGCAGGACGATGGTAACGGTCAGAAAGAGTCGGACCTGGGTCACCTACAGGAAGGCGACTCTTCCCCAGGCGACGACTCGGTCGTTGAATCCTCCACAACGGAGGAACACGAGGATGACGAAGGGAGATGTCGGCATTATCTTCAGGGAACTCTCAGTAAAATGTTTTATGAGAGCAATGGAGTCCTCAGGCCCAGAGAGAATCCCAACGCTATTCTCCTGCCCAGCCAAAATTATTACAAACCACAACTTATCTAAACCTCTGACTTTCTTCCATAATTGGAAATGAGAAAAACCTGTCAGCTTTTCTGCTCTGACAGAGACTTTTATTTGAAAGAAGAAATATTTAACTACTATGGACAGAAGGCCAACAAAGACAATTTTGTTTGTTTTTTGACCTCCTAAACTTCTATTCTAACTTTGTGTTAATAGGAACCTTTTTCAATATTTTTGTTCATTTACTAAAAGAAGAGAACTTGCTCGACTCTGGAATGGTTGAATCTTGGAAGATCTACAGAGACGTCAGAGACTGGAGACGTTTCCTCTAAGTATCAGGTCATCTGAATGAGGAATCTCACTGTCGTCAAGAAATCTTACAAACTTTAGTTTCATTGACTTACATTACAAACTGGAACTGGATTATTCTACAGGGATAAAGATTATTAAAACAGATTTATTATATGTTTACTGACTCACGATACTGTACATCCTGCATCAATGAACATGTGACAGTGCCTGGTTTCCCCTAGAAAACCTGCTAAGCCCGGTGGTAGGGGCACTAAAGCATCAACAAATGTGGTTTTGTGTTAAAAAAAATTTAATTACAAAAATTTGGAGGTGAAATATCATAATTTGGATAATATAGCATGAGACCGGCAGGTAGGTGTAGGAACCTTGGTGTCCAGTTCAATGCGTCAGCTATAAACCTAGCTTATTTTGTCTGTACTGTCAATGTTACTAGTACATAAAAACCGTATTTAAAATAAACAAACCACTTTTAGCCTGGTGGGGGCAAGTTAAGCCTGGTGGCCTGCCAGGCTTATAATACACCAGGGAAAATCTTGCAGTGCCTTATAGTGCCTGAGATGCAATATTAGTGTGTATTTCTAATAAGAACCAACTTGTCATCAGTGGTAGTTTATGTGAGCAAAATGGCTCTTTGTCCAGGGCGTCATACCACTATGGGGAAGCACCGACACTCCAGAGAGAGTAAAGAAACCGTTATGTCAGTTTTACCTCCAACAGGTTTTCTATTGGTTATTTTCATGTTTAGTAAATGGGAATTGGGCTCTTTATGTTTTACACAATGCAGTCAAAATGACCGAGCACAAGAAATGGATTATTAAATGGCTAAAAGCTAAAAGGTTTATTAAATTATTTATCAAAGAAGCTGGAATATTTAATTTGCTCTGGTCTAGAATCTGAACTGTGTCGGTGGCCAAACGTGAGCTGGGTTGTTCTACGCAGATTAAAGATTTGCTGAAACACCATTTTAGGTTTTTATTCTGTTCCTCTATGCCAAAATTTGGGATTTCTTATACTTTCTATAAGTAGGGTGATTTTTTTTTTTTTTTTTTTGGCCCCGCTCATTGACTGGTTCAATGTTTCTGACCAGATCAAGCTGAAAATCAATAAGCACGTAAAAACTATTATATTTAGCTAGGGTTAAATCTATTTTTCACTTATGTCTTTGCATCAAAATGAAATAATATTAAAAATAGGTGGGATTTATGTAAAAAAATAATGTAATAGCGTAATTTTAGCAAAAGTTGGAGTAATTATTGCTTTTCTGTTTTAAACTAAAACAGACAATGTTTTACATTTTATGTAAATATTCAGATGATAATCTCATGCTGGCCCAAGCCTATAGAGGAGTTTACTATATTTAGACTTATATAAACTATATTTTTCAATGTATATATTTTGCTAGATTTATATGATCTTTATTATTTTTTCTCTACAGGTCAAACGGGTTTTGCAGCTCAACACATTTTACTCATTAAAAAGTCTCTTGATTTATGTACAGGATGCATTTTCCCTTGCAGAACAAACGCAGTGTTACTCACGTTACTATCTGTGGCCATATTGTTATGGCTCACAGGTTTGGCTACATGTGAAACATCAACAGTTACCTGCAGGAACTAAAGCGTACAGAGGAACTGTGATGAAAAGGAACACATTTGAAGAAAAATGGCTAAAATGCGGATTTTATTGGACTGTAAATTATCACTGATGAGCAGCTGGATGAACTGGACGTTTTATTTTGTATGAAGAAACTATTGAATATTGTTTGTGTTTTACTGTAAGGAAGTCAAATGTAAATAACTAAGATTTTATTATTAAAAGAGGCTGTTGAGGTTTATTATGGTTCTGACTTTCACGTATTAATGTTTTCTTTTTCCAATGATGAGAAAATGAAGCTGTGGTTATAAAGTGACGATGAGAAACGTGGAGATGCACCCAGTAGGCAGAAGTTATTGTTTTGCCCAGGAGATTATATGCTTGGCTGCAGGTTGAGCTGAGAATAAAGCAGAGAAGATGAACCAGAACAGCAGCTCAGCTGGGTGTAAAAAGATAAATAGATGAGTTTCAAACTTCCAAGGAGCTCAATGCCATAAAGGTAATGGGCTTGGCTTAATGTGACACAAAGCTGAAAACTCGGATCAATACTGAGCAAGAGAAAATAATATAAATCTTATTAAGAAGCCTTTTGCTGTGATGAACTGGGTTAAAATGTCTATTAATTTAAAACCATGCAAATTTATTTTTAACAACTTATTGATGAAGCATTACTTGAGCAAAATTCAGGCCATAGACTTTGTATAAAAAAAAAAGATTTGAAACTGAAAAATGTTGAAATTGAAAAAAAGATTGAAACTTAAACTTAACTTGAAACTTAAAATTTGTTTTCAGCTTCATATCCTTTTTCCAGTTTCACTTTTTTCAATTTCAAATCTTTTTTTTCCAGATTTAATAATTTTTCTGTTTCAGTTTTTTAAAGGTTTCCCCCTTCATTTAAACAAACTATGGCCTCAATTTATCCCCCTACCTTTTGTTTTATGACAAAGTTCTGCTCTAATTCAGGACAGCAATTCAGGAATCCCTCAAACCTGAATGATCAGTAAATTGTTCAAGTGACAAGATATGTACTTCCAGTTAACCTATGAAGAGCAACACCAATCTGTCTTTGAATATCATTAATTACTAACTAAATATCTAAAAGAAACTATGATAATTTTTGAAAAAATTTAAAATAAACTAAAAGTACCTCAGGTATAGTTGTGCAGTTTGCACAAAGAATGATTTCTGCATGTTCTCCCTGTGCATTTGTGGGCTCTCTCTGGATACTCAGTCCAAAAAACTGGCCTTAGGAGTGTGTGTGTGTGTGTGTGTGTGTGTGTGTGTGTGCGCGTGCGCACGCGTGTTATGTGTGTCTCCATATTCCACTTGTTAAATAAAAAATCTCCAAATTTAGACCATTTTTTTATTTGATTAATTGATTAGTAGTCTAAATAAATTACAAAAATAATTAGTCGTAACCCCAAAATGTTTTCCTTAATGAATAAAACAGATGGATACTCAAATCACAATAAAATAAAATAATTAGTTTTTGCCCTCAAATCCTCAGATGGTATTGTAAAACCGCACCACAGTTAAAATTAGCTACAATATTCCAGTAATATGAAAACACAGTAAATTCTAACGTTCATCGTCTTCTCTGTATTTGAATTGAAACGTTTTAAGAAGGCGCCTCCTTGTGAGTCCGTTGATGAGTGCGCAGGTTGCTCCTCTGGGAAAAACTCTTGCCACACATTTCACAGGTGTACGGTTTCTCCCCGGTGTGAATCCGCTGGTGGATCTGCAGGTGGCTGACGCGGTCGAAGCTTTTACCGCAGAACGGGCAGATGTACCATTTCTCCTTGATGCGTCGACTCGCCGCAGTTTTGTGCGACTCCGGCTCGTTTAAAGCTAACAGACTCCTGTCGGGGTTGAAAGCTGAAGCGTTTTTAGTTCGCCATTGTTTTTCTAAAAAGAACCCAACAGCTGTGTCTCTTTCTGCATGGTGTGAGGTTTGCTGACTTGGCTGTGATTGGCTGAAAGTCAGGGGAGCGCTGGATTTACTTGAAGCGCCCTGAAGCGTCCTGCCGTCCCTCGCGAGCCGATCAGAATGAGCCGCCTCCGCTGAGTTATCGTAGATGTCCAGAGAGTTTTGAATAAGTAAGATTTCTGAGTCCAGGTTGTGTGAAAGATGGTTTGGTTCGAAGAAGCAGTCAGAGTCGTCCTCCGTGTCGCTGTCTCCCACTGAAACAGACACCCAGTGCTGCGTCTCTTGCTCTGGTGCTGCTTCAGCACATCGTTGGAGCCGTTCATGGTGACCCACTGTGCTGCTTCTGGGATTCAAATCCACTTCCTGCTCCACAATCTCAACGTCATCATCCTCTTCCAGCTTCACTACAGATTCCTCATCATCTCTATCTTCTGATTCACAGAGATCCGACTTGTGTTGCTTTGCAGCATTTTCATTTTCTTCCATCTGAAGAGGTGGCAGAGCTTCATTATTCCCTGAAGAGTCAGTTTTATCCCGAACGCTCTGATCTGAAGGCAGTGTCTGCACTGATTCTACTGAAAGCCCTGAAATAAAAATCATAATGAGAATGAAATGTAAAAGGGAGTCATCTTATTATGTTTAAGCAACAAAATGAATAATCTACAAATTAAATCAGTTGCACCAGCAACCTGTATATTATAAGAAAAGTCATTATTGCTATTTATCATGTATAGAGCATGTGTTACACTGTTTCTCACATGAAAAATTCAGATGCATCTAAATAAATTCACTGCAAGTTTAATTTCAGTATTCCAAATCAAAACTGAAATTAATTTCATTACAGAGTGATATATTTCAAGAATGTATTTATCTTAAACTGAATGGCTTACAACTAATAAAAACTAAAAATGTGAATATTACATAATTGCAACAAAATAAGAATTTGTAATACAAAAATCTCAGTGAATGGAATTACTGAAGTAGGTTAATACAAGTTACATGACTACTAAAATAAATTAAGATTGTTTTAATTCATTGAGAAGGAGCAGCAATATTCTCTAATTAAAAAGTGAGTAAATAAAATTCTACGTCACGCATATAGCTGCAATTACGGAAAAATATTAGGACCATTACAGTCGATTTCCGAGTTTAATCTAAGCATTTAGAGGTTAAAGTCAGAACACTTGGCATTTTCCCAATGGCCCATCCAGTGTTTTAGCCGCTGTTCCTACCTTCGCCGGCAGGTGGCGGCAGGTTATTTTGCTGCTCTCTCCTTGGTAAAGATGAGGACTTTGCTGCTTGAGAAAGAGCCGCTAAACGCTCGTTTTCCATGGATACCAGCTTTCTGTTCAGGGCTTTAATCTCGCTCTCTCTCCGAAGAAGCTCCACCTGGACCACAGCGAAACCCTCCTCCCACAGCTTGCTGATTTCCATAACGGCCGCTTTAGCCAGCATCTCCATTATGGAGGTTAGCTTGCTCTGGAAAGCCACACAGTTGTTGTTGCTGCTGCTGCTGTTCGCCATGTTGCTTCGGTTCGCCGGCTAAAGCAACGCCGATAGGCTTTTACAGGACTTTTATATGCGACAACAAATCCAACAGCAGCAGAGGTTTCTCACCTTAAAAGTTTACATTTACTGATTTGAGGCCAAACCATGGATGTGTAATACAATAGAAACAGGAAACGGTCATTAGTCACGTGATAAGGATGTTCGGCGCTCTTGATTGGCTACAATTTCTGACCAGGAAAATATGACATTATGAAAGTCAATAGTGCTTCCCATGTCTGGCCACTAGGTGGGGCTGCATTCCCATCTAATTGAAAATAATGTTTTACGAGGAAAAATAAATAATTTTCAGGTATATCATTTGTAGGTAAATGTTTTAAACACACAATGACAAGTCTTATTCAAATTCCAAAGGGAAATTAACTGTTGTTTTAACTCATATTAAGAGTTATTGTAGATGGTGTTGACATGTAATGCATGCAGTATATTTTTGGAAGATCACATCATGTTTTACTGCCATTTACCAAAGTTCACTTCTCTGTACGTTGGTAAAGACGTCAACTATTGGCTCTAAAAAGAACAACTACTCGTCAATCAGTCTTTATTTATAGAACATCTTTTATATGTACAATGTTAAAGATCTGTTATTGCCGTACCAACCGTCTGCCCCTCAGATCTTCTGGTTCTGGTTCTGCTCTGCATCCCCAGAACCAGAACTAAATGAGGAGAAGCAGCACAAATTTGGAACAAACTTCCAGAAAACTGTAAAACAGCTGAAACACTGAGTGCCTTTAAATCTCAAATTAAAACCCTCCTGTTTAGAGTTGCTTAAGGCTAAATTGCGGGTTTTAATATCTTAGATTTGAGAAACCTTGTAAGATAAAACAAACTCTGAGGTTTGACAATCCTGGTACGATGTTGCTCTGCTAAAACTCTGTTCGAGGAAACTCCATAAGGGCAAGTCCTCATGTGGATCGATGTTTTTAAATCTTTTTATTTTTACTTCTAACAATGTTTTTATCTTTTTAAATCTGTTTCAAAATCTCTGTCTTTTTCTGCTTTTAATTATTGTGTAAAGCACTTTGAAATGCCTTGCTGCTGAAATGTGCTATACAAATACAATTTGATTGATTGATTGATTGAACAACAATGAGCATGATAATAATAAAAACAATGAGTTTAACACGGCTAAACTTGAAAAAGCAATCTTATAGCTACAAACTGTTTTAAATACAATGAGCCAGAATAAGCAGATGTAACATAAAAGTAATAGATTCTAATATTAATTAAGATTAGAGCTACAACTATCTTCACAAATAACTAAAACTAACTGTCTAGAAACGTTATTCTGCTTTGTACAACACAGGTATAAATATATAGACGGACGGGAAACTGGAAAACATTGAAATAACAGCGTCTCTCTAATCTTTTAACCAAACTAACTCCATCTATTTAAACCTTAATTAGCACATTTCCAACTTCTAACGCGTAAAAGCAGCTCGCACGCTGATTGGCTGACAGACGTGCCCTTCCAAAGTGGGCGGAGTCAGCGCAGGGAGACGACGGAGCTGTCAAACATCGACAGTCGTTTGAAATGTTATCAGAGGAGCGGATAACAAAACCGCAACACTTTACCAATGTGTAGACTAACTAACGACAGGAGTCAACTTTGTGTTAGGTTTTGGTCTCCAACCGCTGGATTTAAGGACTTCTAAGCCGTTGTTGGAAGCAACTTGTTGTTACGTGCGTGTTTTGCAGGCTCTCCCTCTCAGGCTAATGTGTGTTAGCTTCAGTTTTGTTGACAAAACTAGCCGATTCGCTAACGTTGAGCTAGCCGCGGTGTTTCGGAGTTTCCTCGTCGTTTTCTCGGAAATGTATCCGGGTGCAGACATGGAGCTCAGCCCGGACTGTTCCTGGAAACTCCTCCGTCAAATAAGACTAGGTGAGTAAAACTTTGAACACTAACGGGGGGAAACCTTAATAATGGCCACTGCCTCTGGGATTTGTTTACGTTTCCCCTCCGGAGTTTAGCAAATTAACAGAAGCCAATCTAGAGGTGTATGTATTTTACCCACTTGTATAATTGCTGTCATTTACATCCAGGTAGTGGCAGGTTTTTACTCCCCGCCCCGTTAGTTTGTTCATTAAGCCATTGAAGACTGACTGACACCTGTGGATGTTTACCACAGGTGATTGCGGTCAGATATCAGACTGCTTTGTATGACCTCGCAAAAATGTTTTGCTATTGTTGATTTATGTGTGCAGAAGGAACATCTAAAAGATCATTTAAATGTTTAAAGTGCTTTGCAGACATTGTGTGAGGAAAGGCAAAAACGCCAAGTGATCAAATTCACTTGGTCACTTGAAAAGACCAAGTGAATTTGGTCTTTTCAAACCAAATTTACATGATTTATAAAGCACATATAATTATAACAATAAATTTGATTACAGTATTGTTGAGTAATGGGAAAATAAATTACTTATTGCAAAAAAAGAGGCTGAGACACTAATAATTGCAAGGGAACCTAGAGGGAATTGATGTATTTTAAGCAGTTTGTTTTCAAAGTTTGCACTGCTACTGACTAATCCTCAAAGTGTTTGGCATCCCTTTGTAGAAACAGCTGCCATGAAGTGTTGGGATAACTGTTAATGAATCTTTTGCATCACTGTGGAGAAGTTCTGCCCCACTCTTAGTTGCAGAATTGTTTTTATTCGGCTACAATGAAGGGTTTTCAAGCATTAATGCTTGTTTAAGGTCATTCCACATCTTCTCAATCAGATTTAAGTACAGACTTTGACTAGGACACTCTAAAACATTTTCTTTCTGAGGTGGACTTGCTGGTGTGCTGTTTTCTGCTGCTCAACCAAAGTGCAGAGCAGCCCCAGACCATCACACCACCACTACTGTGTTTCACAGGTCAACATGACCTTTTTCTGAAATGCTATATTAGGAAACACACCTTCATAAAAAGACACACTTCTGCCTTCTGACACACTTCTGACAAAACCGTTTTTTGAAAGGTCTTGGAGGTGACTAAGAAGGTTTTGGTAAAAGTGAGAAATGCCCTTGTGTAAGTTTAAACTTTTAGATGAATACCAGTCAGTTAGCTAGTTATTGTTAAACCGTGAAGACTGACCTTCATAGAAATTGGTGAGGCATGCAGTTCTTTACATAAGTTAGTGTTGGAGTAATTTTGCTGGGCCAACCAGGCCACTTATGGGCTGGTTCAATACTGTTCCACGTGTTTTCCATTTGTGGATAATGGCTCTCACTGCACTTCACTGGATTCCCAAAGCCATAGAAATGGTGTTGTCACCATTTCCTGACTGTCAATTGCTTTATTTTTCATTGGTTCTTGAATTTCTGTAGTTCTGGGCATGATGTGTTGGTATTTAAGAGCCTTTATCCTACTTTATGTTGTCAGATGGGTCCTGTCACTTCTTGATTCTCCAGGTCTGGCAGGAATAAAACCTGATAATGTGTCAGAAAATGTAACTATGAAGGGGGGCATCTATTTTATTTACACTCTTAATGAATAAAATAATTTTAAACTCTGTTCTGTATTTACACTGCTTATTACCTTTGCTTGTTACTACAAGTTGCTTGATGATTTGATACATTAAGGATGGACAGAAAAACAAAAATCAGATGACATCACAGCACCATAGGGTGAATCAAACTGGTCCCAAGAGGGCTCCTTGAGGAACACCAGAATTAACAGCTGTACAGGAGGAAAAATCTTCCCAGTTTCATATTGACAACCAAGCTATTTCCTGAAATCTTACTAGAAATTTTTGGTAATTTAGAATTAAACTAGTTAAGTTTATACATCCAGAAATTTCAGAAGAAATGGCAGCTGGGAGATTGGCCTGCAGTTATTTAAATCTTTGCAGTGACATTAAACTATTTGCTGCAACCTTCACATCATAACAACACTTACCTTTTGATTTATTGATGACATGTCCCATTAGCCTGTAATCCACTAGGACACAGCTGGATAGCTGTTCAGCGCCCTTCTCCAACCACTCCTACAGTATTTGGCCTGAGGCTGCTTTGGTGTTATGCCCCATCTGTTTTGAAGTAGCAACAGGCCACATTTTACACACAGGAAAAAAAGCCAGACTTTTACATTTCCACCCTTTTCCACCCAGTGTCCCTTTAGTGTGGTATTCTAAATGCATACCATTGGAATACGAAGCCAGGAGGGTATAGTTTGGAAACAAATATAGTAATCAACATGGGTGGTTTTTGCCTATATTTGTTTTTTATCACTCGAAACGTCATTGATGGTTATTATAGATGTAAAAAAAGATGCACATATGAGATATACGAGCTTATTTTGCTTGTTTATTTCATGATATGAATTCCTCAGCACTGGATCTTTGCCAGTATGGAAAATGTGAAAACTTTCCCTGTGATTCTGGCAACTCTGTATTGCAGGGGTCTGTGGAGCTGCATGCAGCTCTTCAGACCCTCACTGGTAGCTTTTAATAACTTGGTGGAAAATATCATAGAACTGAGCAAAGTTTATGTACATAAAGCTAAAAAAAGGCTATGCTTAATAGCTCTTCAAGAAATATTTGGATAGAATTTGCACAACAGAATGGCACCAAAGGTTCAAGGATTACTTTTACTAAATTGATGTAAGTAAACATGGCAGACGAGGAAGAAGCAACGGTGATTGTTTGGGGACTATTTTAAATGGAGAAAAAACAAGACAAAAAGACAATTCTGACATCTACTGGACTTTCTGGTGTGTCGTTTGAGCATTTCAAATGGACCAGATCACTCTGACCACACAATATAAGGCAGGAATATCTGCTGAAATTATCTTTGGAGCATCACAATAACCAGAACGTCTTTCAGAAGGGGAAGATTAGGTCAACAATCTGCAGAATTATCTTGTCCTTATTTAAGGGTATTGAAGTAAATGTTGCTGAACACAAATGCACACTTTTCAGATTTGTATTTGCAAAAACTAAAACAAGTTTCAGTTTATCTCTTTCCATGTGCTGACAGCTATCACATATATGTCTCTTTCTGTTAGTCTGCCAAATGAAATCCCAGTGCAATACTTTGAAGTTTGCAGTTTCTATGAAGCTCCTGTACATAAAACATACTGCAGAATGATCCAATTAGTGGTTCTTTTGGCCCATAAACTGTCGTTCTACATTTATATACTGTCTGAAGTCAGAGCTTTACTTTAGCGTGTTGTTGCTGCTCTGCAGTGATTCTGCTGGAGCCCAAGACGGCACGCTGAGGTCAATGTTTTGTAAGATGCTGCAAAAACCACTGGTCTGCAAAACAGCATGAAGGAAAGTCTAAATAGCACCAGCATTATGGAAGTAAATATGTGCCATCAGAATTTGAATGAAAAATGCATCTGAAATTTGGATGTTGTATATTTGTGCTTACTTTTTCAATTTAAAAATTAATTCAGAATATAATTT
>CAEGAF010079268.1:0-12262 GCA_903067075.1 Micropoecilia bifurca
ATTGTGTGTGTGTGTGTGTGTGTGTGTGTGTGTGTGTGTGTGTGTGTGTGTGTGTGTGTGTGTGTGTGTGTGTGTGTCTATGTGTGTGTGTGTGTGTGTTTCCTCAGCCCCGGACTGTGGCAGGTGGTGGCAAAGTTCAAGAGCAACCCACAGCAGAAATACAACGCTACATTTGAGGTCAAAGAATATGGTAAATACAGTGTTTTCACATATGTATATTTATAATTAACTAGGTTTTCATCTGGTAGAAAAATATTTTCAAAAATGTTTTCATCTGGCAGTTCTTCCCAGTTTCGAGGTAAAGCTGCTGCCTGTGGTCCCTTTCTTCTATGTGGACAGTGAACAACTTGTGATCAACATCAAAGCTACGTACGTGAAAGATTTTCATTAGTTAAAAATGAAATAAATAGGGTTGTTATTATCCTGACCACCAGGAAAAAAAATATTGTCCAATCACCATTTTTTTTAAACCCAGTCTTTGTAAGGTAATAAAAGGTTTTATGCACTTACTTTGTCTTCCCAAAAAATGTGTTATTACTGATAAATGCCACTTTTATGATTTAGAAAAAGGTACTTACAAAAGTCCCACCCCTTCACATGTGGTATCATTGAAAAGCCCTAAATGTCCTCTTCAGATACCAAAAGGAATGAATTCAGTAGAATGCAGGGAGTGGGAGATATTCAAGTTTAGAAATGTCCTCTACAGAGAACAAAGATGAACTACTGGTAGTCAGGAGGGTATTATTGTTTTAATCTTACAGAATGGCTTTAAGAGTGATTTTTTTTTATGTGTAGGTATTTGTTTGGAAAGGAGGTTTCTGGGACTGCCTATGTGGTGTTTGGTATTATGGAGGATAAGGATAAGAAAAGCCTCCCACACTCTCTTACACGAGTCATGGTGAGCTCTCTTCTTTTTCAGTTCTCCATTAAATATACATTTCATGCAAGCAAAAGGCAGAACTTAACCTGGGTTTGTTGGATCACAGGTTACAAATGGAGAAGGGCAGGCCATACTGAAAAGGAATCAGATCACTCAAACCTTCCCGAATATTAACGAGCTTGTGGGACAAGCCATCTTTGTGTCAGTCAGTGTGCTGACAGACAGTGGTGAGTAACATCGACTGTGTTTTTCCATGTTTGGTAGTTTTGATCTTGAGTTATGGTCATTGGCTAGAAAAAAGTTTTCAAGTGAACTTCATTTAAAAAATTAAAAGCAAAACATGATTTGATCATTTCATATATATTTGAATATGTTTCTCTTGGTCTGATGAGATTTTAAAATGCGCATTTTTTCAGATCCAAGGAAGATTTTTATCATTTGGGTCTTTCTTTTATAAAACAGCAGGTGATTAAGCAGCACTATTCTGTCCATTTTTTTTTGTAGGCAGTGAAATGGTGGAAGCAGAGTTGAGAGGCATCCAGATTGTCACGTCGCCCTACAAAATCACTTTCACAAGAACCCCCAAATTTTTCAAACCAGGAATGTCCTTTGATGTTGCGGTACAGAACCAAATGTTTTCTTCTATTGCTGTCAAAATGTTATCAACTAATAACCCTAAACTTTAGAAAATTTACTCCTGTACAATGACTTATCTTAAGTAAGAGGCATCTTTAACACTGTACCCTTATTGCCCTTATTACTATTTAAATATATGTCCTTCACATCTAGTGCCAATTGAATGATGAATTAATCTAATGACGTGCAATTTTTCATGAAATGTGGTGTGATGAGGTATTCAGAAACTGATGCATTTTTCTATGGTAGGTTGAAGTGGTAAATCCTGATGACAGTCCAGCAGAGGGTATCCCAGTGGTGATCACTCCTGGAAATGTGAGGGGATCCACAGCATCAAATGGGATGGCAAGGCTTACCATCAATACAGCAGCAACGGATGCTAGTCTCAAAATCATTGTAAGCAACAGCCTAATGAAAATGTACAAGTGAAGAAATTGCTGCACTTTTTGTTTTAAATGCTAAAACTGCAGGCAGTTATAATGGGTTCCTCACCCAATCCACCACACGAAAAAATAATATAAATAAATAACAGGAAACGACAGTAATGGCAATGGTAACACTTCTGTGAGTAAAACAATGTGACATTTCAGTTCAAAGCCAAACTAACAGCTACACACTAAAACTCCCAATCAGTATGACGCAATGTAAGACAATTCAATTTATTGTTGACTACAAAAGTTTAGCTAATCAAGAGAAACAACAAACTGGAATGTAAATTTTATAAAATGATAATGCCCTGATTCTTAATCTTGAAAAACATGTGTTCCTTTGGAATACAGGCAAAAACAGAAAAACACGAACTTACGCCCGCAAGACAAGCAACGGCTGCAATGGATGCTTTACCTTATGCAACCAGTAGCAAGACTTACATCCACATAGGTAAGTCATACTCCAGTACTACTACAGTGAACACAGTCAGGAAAGAACCGGTAAACTATGGAGAAGAACTGTGGACGTTATCAGCATGATGTTTTGGGTCTTAACACTCTTGGGAACTTTCCAACGCAGGCATAGACACAGCTGAGGTCAAAGTAGGAGACAATCTGAAAATCAACCTCCACTTCAACAAACCACCACAGGAAAAGGACATCACATACCTGGTGAGGGATGATTTACACCTCTCTTAGTTCATCAGTATACATTGGATTTCTGTTCATGTGTTTTTCTGTCAACCCTAGATCTTAAGCAGAGGCCAGCTGCTGAAATCTGAGCGCTACAAAACAAGAGGCCAAACTGTAATTTCCCTAATTCTTCCCATCACCAAAGAGATGTTGCCCTCATTCCGTATCATAACCTACTACCACCCAACCGATAATGAAGTGGTGTCGGACTCTGTTTGGGTGGATGTGAAAGACTCGTGCATGGGCTCGGTAAAACTCATTCCACCGACTCTGTGCGACAAACTAGGACAAATCCTTGGTATGTAGATGTTTGGAAATATTTTGTGCTATTTTCTCCCCATGTAGTTGACTTTGGAGTCAAAGAGGCCACTTGCGTCTTATGAGCCTCGCAGGATGTTCACTCTGAAAGTCACAGGAGATCCAGGGGCCACAGTGGGACTCGTCGCAGTTGACAAAGGCGTCTACGTCCTGAACAACAAGCACCGTCTCACCCAGAAAAAGGTTCATCATACAGAATATAAAGATATAGAAATGAATTATGTATGTTTGGTTTTCTTTAACCATAAGTCTTTGGTTGGTTTATCTTTGCACCCTGCAGGTGTGGGACGAGGTAGAGCATCATGACATAGGCTGCACACCCGGTGGTGGGAGCAACAGTATGAACGTGTTCTTTGATGCTGGGCTGGTGTTTGAGACAAGCACCGCTGCAGGAACTGCCTACAGACAAGGTGAGTTCACCTCAACCAATCTGAATGAAGCTAAATTTGATTCTGTTTAAGAATAAAATAGATTTACAAAGTGCAGCTACCTTAAACTAGACAGTGTCAGGCATGTTTATAGACACGCATGGTAAAGATGAGTGAAGGAACTTGAAACATATTAACTTTTCATTGCAGAAGCACAGTGTCATGCTAAAATTAAAAAGTCAACCTCTAATTAATTTCCAGAAGTTAGTAAAACCTTTCAGTACATTTAGTCAGAAAGCATTAACACAGCTGCATTTGAATATTACTAATACAATGTTATTACATCCATTGACAACTTAATAGGTGACTTACTCCTTCATAAGGGCCTTTGACATAAGAGCCTTTTCAGGTTGCATCAAGATGGAAATATATGGTTTGATTGCATGTTTATATATATGTGTGTGTGTGTGTGTCTTGTAAAGATGTGGTTTGTGTTCTATTTCAGAAAAGGGCTGCAAGGCAAGCGCCAAAAGGAAAAGATCCACAACTATCATGGAAGTTAGAACTACGCTACGTAAGAAACACAGTTTTTAGCCAATCAATAACCAAATATTGTGTCATTTGTTAAGGTATCACAGTGTTATGTCTTTCCAAGTTAGATTTATTTGTTCAAACTGCCCTGTTTCTACATGTATGTTGCCTTTTTTAACACCTAACATTTTTTTGCTTTTCACAGTGAGTCAGTTTAATAATGAGCTGGAGAGAGAATGTTGTTTGGACGGCATGAAGGAAGTCCCACTTTCATACACTTGTGAGGAGCGTAAGGCGTACATTGTTGATGGTCAAGCCTGTGCCAATGCCTTCCTGCAGTGTTGTACTACGATGACAACGCAGCTGGCTGAAAGGAGGGAAGAATACTTAAAATTAGCTCGCAGTAAGAAATGGGAACCAGCTGGTGGGGAACAGTATTCTTACTTTCTTAAAAGAAACGTTAATGATCCCATGTGCAACAACCCTTTAGGTGAGTCCGATGACAGCTACATGGACAGCAACGAAATTGTTTCTCGAACCAAGTTCCCCGAAAGTTGGCTGTGGATCGACATCCAGCTTCCTCGCTGCCCACCCAACGCTCCAAACTGGTGAGCCATTTGAAACCTGCACAGATCTATTATTCTATAAAAAGATAATTTGGTAATAATTTTATATGCTCGACCATCATATCTGCTTCTGCCGATCTGTGTTTTAGTCAGGCCATGTCCATGGAGAGAAATGTTCCTCTGCAAGACTCAATCACGACCTGGCAGTTCACCGGCATCAGTCTGTCTCGAACACTTGGTGAGGCTTCTGCAACTAAAGTTTATAATTTTCCCAACATTTACAATTCTGCTCTCTTTTGGTGTCTTACTGTTTTATTGATTTCATCTTTAAGGTATCTGTGTGGGCGAGCCATTGGAAGTTATTGTCCGTAAGGAATTTTTCATTGATCTCCGGCTGCCTTATTCCGCCGTCCGAGGGGAGCAGCTTGAAATTAAAGCGATCCTTCATAACTACAGCCCAGAAGAAATCACTGTAAGTTAGAGTTTACAAATTTGGGATGGGTCGGGCCAAAATATTTTGTTTGATGGTCTGGTCAGGCTTCTACATTCGGCACAGAGAAAACAAATCAAGAAATAGTGATCTTCTTATTGTAGTCTAAATAGAGGAGTTGATTCTCTGTTTAGGAGAGAAAGAAAGTAAAGTGCAAGATTCATTAGATCACAACAAGTTCACTCTGCACAATAACTGCGTGTGGCCCCGCCCTGCTCCGCTCCTATCAGTCACACATCCCAGATGATTTGCACTTGACTCACTGGTCAAGAGCGACACAATTATATTGATTATATCAAACTGGTAATATTAAACAAAAGCTAAAATGGAAAAAATGACATTGCTTACTCAAATTACGGTCTAAAAATGAAAGCAGTTGAATTTACTTAGGACTCAGGTCCATAATTCATGTTAATTAATTGGCATTATTAACAACAGATCTATGTGGGTTACATAAATGTAACCAGCACAACACAGAAAGGGTCTGTTTACCTAGAGACAGAAAATGGTCTATTTTATAGACAAATGGAAGTTAGAAAAATTTGTATGCACTCTAACTTTATATTAGATATTAGATTTTTAGTTGATTACATTTAATTGCTTTTCTCTGTCTTTATCTTGTCTTCAAGGTTCGTGTGGAACTGATTGAGGAAGAGAACGTGTGCAGCGTAGCCTCCAAGCGTGGGAAGTACCGACAGGAGGTCAGAGTTGGACGCGAAACTACACGATCTGTACCATTCATCATTATTCCAATGAAGGAAGGAGAGCGTAGAATCGAGGTCAAGGCAGCTGTCAAGGATTCATCCCTTAATGACGGAGTTATGAAGATGCTGCGCGTTGTGGTAAGAGAGACAAAGAGCCTTTCATAGTTAACATTGCAGACCCCAGACTGGTCAACATTCTCATTTGGACCTACGGAAATCAATTTATTAGCATGTTTGTTGGACAGCAAGGGGTAAACTAAGAAACCCGAACTTCATGTATATACTCCATCACTGTAGCTCCAAAGTGACAACATTGGCACGGTATTCTTTCGACGGGCTCTTTTTTATTAAATGCCGTGAAAACTATAAAAACAAAACACAAAGCTTTAGACATAGACACATTTACAGACAGACAGGTGACACACGCTTTAACAAAGTTACCTCGTGGCCGCCTGCCACTTCGGAGGTTGGTCTTTGACAGATTATAACTTCGTCGACCGCTCTAAATCAAAATATTAAGTAATTAAAACACTACAACCAATAAATTTACAAAATATCACAAACATAACTACAAAATAACATAACACGAGACACAAGACTGCTACACGTGCTCACCTCCAGCTCTTCCACTCCTTCTCTGTTCATCCTAAATTCACAGCACAAATCACATATACACAAATCTCGCGATAACTTTCAACAAAAAAATAGTTCGACACCATATAAAATAACAATTTACACAATCTTAAGACGTGAACCAACAACTTAAATACATAATCCTAAGAGTTAGAAACAGTGTCGCAACTACACATTGTTCAGGTGGATGCGAAAACATAAATCGGCGCCCCCCCCTCCCAGGGATGGAACGTCAGGGTGAAGGAGCGACTCTCCCGCCCTCTCCCAAATGAGACAATACGTGAAGGGTAAAACTTGCTACATTTACCTCGCTATGTTAGGGTATTCACTGAATTATCCTCTGGAATTGGGATGTTCGTGACTGGAATAGGTTCGTGTTGCTCCTGCCTTGGAGACACGAACCGATCCAACCTGTTGTATGTCTATCAGCTCTGTGGTCACGGAGGTTCGGAGAATCGGCCGAAAATTCTTAGATCTTTCCTCTAAACCAGACTTAAGACTCACAAGCTCTACTCATCTCCTCTCGACCACTGCCCAAACGCTCTGACTCTGGTCGCTATGGTAACGTTTATATATCCCTTCTAAATAATATACAGAAGCAGCACAAAAATGAACATTTTACTTTCGAGAAATTTTTAACTCATGATAATGACTAACGGGATCCAAAATGCAAAGAATTGCACAACAACCTATTGAAACAATAATTACTGAGATTATTATTGTTGTTGGGTCATTAATTTGAACACGTTTTGTGAATTTTTTCTTGTTCTTTAATAAAATTAAAGAACTTTATTATTTATTAGTGCTTTGAAATAATAATAATAATAATAATAATAATAATAATAATAATAATAATAATAATAATAACAATTATAACTTCCCAGCCGGGAAAGTTTGCTCTAAATCTTTAATTGTTTTATTTCTTATTGATGACGGATTGAAAAGATACTCATCAAACTAGTCGTATTCAGGCGTGTTGTCCTTCTGAGGAGATAACTCGAATGAGAAACTTGGAAGCAGTTTGCTAAAAGCTTTCGTTACTCCAGTGTGGATTAAATATCCAGCACCGATAAAGAGGGGACACAACAAAGCCTCAGCCATACTTAAAATCTTGGTCAAACACCTTGCAAAGAGTCAATGAGCTGCTATGATATAACCACCTGGTTTGAGATCAACACATTTAGAACAGGGGTGCTCATTATGTCGATCGTGATCGACCGGTCGATCGCGAAAAGATTTTGAGTCGATCTCGGCAGCAGGTGACAAACTGATAGCCGATAGGACGCTGAGACCAGCACTTCCTCTTCTGATAGGCTTATCAAAATATTCACTAAGATCCTAAAAGTTTTTAGCTTCATTAAAAAATAATAATTATAAAAAAAATCAACGAAACATGTTAAAATTAATCATCTCAGTAGTTAGTTTCAACAAGGTGTTGCACGATTCCGTGCGTTTTGATTTCATTAACAAAAAAAAGCGACTCTAAGACCGACAGAGAGCAGAGCAGGAGTTTAAATTAGCTACTCAACCATTGCTGTGTTCATGAGAGGCTTATTAATAATAACCGAGAAATAATTATCCTGAAAACCTGATATGGTAACGACTGAATGTTGTGTTTTTAATGTAATCTTTGCTCGGCTTGCAGGGCGCAGGCGGTTGCCACGGCAACGGGTGTTTGCGGTTTCTGCTATAACTGATGTATATTCACATTTAAAATAAGTCAATAGAGTTTGATTTTCAATTTTTGTGTCTTTGTGTCATGAGCTAGATCTCAGGCAGCTGGTGAGAGAAAAAGTAGATCTTGGTCTCAAAAAGTTTGGGCACCCCTGATCTAGAACCTCAGATGTTCTTTCATCTATGATGTAGATCTATGTCATAGATGAGGTCATAGCTACAATGAGTCACTGTAGTTCAGGGGGAATATCTTGATCAAGCTATTAACCCTTTTAACTGCATCACTTAATCATTTTAGACGCCATACGAAAGGTATAGTTAAGGAGGCTAGGGATTAAAACAGCGATTTTAATCGTTAAATATTAAGTATAGAATGACAATGGTATAATAAAACCATTAATTTAAGTAGGATTTTTCATCAATCTATCAGGTTTAAAATTTTGAATTATACTTAAGAATATCTTAAAAGTAAAATTAAATGTAACTTACAAATATTTGCTGCTGCTGTTGTAAAATGTGACAAGAAATGTTGCCTGCTTGGCGAAGGTGGTTTAATATTTTTTAGGGCTGAAACGATTTCTCGAGTGATTTGAGGACCTTGTTTATTACAATTCCTCGAGGCAGGCTGATCTATCAGGGAGGGAGGAATGGTTTCAAATCGTTTAAATGTCTGATTATAGACGGAGAAAGTGCACCCTCGCCTGTTGACAAAGGTGTATTTAATGTTAAAGTCACCTTCCCCAATGGAATACACTAGTCTAGCAGTTCTCAACGTGGGCGGTACCACCCCCCATGGGGCGTTCAGAGGACGGCAGGGGGCGCTGGCGGACATTTTTACAAAAGGGGGGTGCTGGGATGCCTTTGGGGGGCGTTTGGTTGAAGGTAAACTTTACACCTTAAATGCACAACAATGAGAGTTTAGAATTTGAGCAACTTGGTAAAACTGCATTGTGTAACATTAAATCATGCTTGGCTGCAACTGTATCGATGGCAGCTCTTCTTCTATTCAGTGTTTGTAGCTTCATGGCGCAGCTCCACTCCGCATCAGTTCAGCGTCACACCGGCTGATGACGCTGCTGTGATTCACTTTGTCTGGTATTAATGTACCAGACAAAGTGAACTGTGTTTTGGCAGTTCTGTAATCATGTCAAAGCAAAAATTTATATTAAAAAGTGTTTTATTCCCATTTGAAAGCTGCCCGCTTCCATGGAAGGACAACAGAAAATCGCTCTTACAAATATGTAATTACTAAAATCACGATACCTTCACTGTGTGTCCCTCTGAAAAATGAACCCATTTAAATAAAGAAATCCCTCCATGGTGATACTACGATAGAGATCGTTCATTTTATAGCGTTAACACCGGAGCTATTAGTGGTCAGGTATGAAACGGGGGGATAGAACAAGACAGCACTTTTAAATTTCAATAATCAGAATGTAGAAATTGTTTCCGTTGTTTTAAAAGGTTTATGTCAGTCTGCCTTTTCCCCATTGATATGTTTCCCGACCGCCCTGTACCTTAGGGGTTTAAATTTAAAAAAATAAATAAAAAAACGACACGCACATTTCACAACTCTGAAACACGAGAAGCGGGAAAAACCGAGCAATGAACTAGATGTGAATTATGGCATAAAAACAGAATCTGACGCTGAACAGTGAAAAATCAACACATGATGTGAAACATGTCGATTAGGCGGTGCAGCAGGTGATGAGTGAAGATTACTGAAGGTCAATAAATGATAAAATAAATGTAGCAACAGGAAAGAAACTAAAGTGGACATAGCAATAAACCAAGAGGGGATAATACTAATCAAAGGAAACTAAATGGAAATGAATGAAGAACAAAATGCAAGAATAAACTAAGAAATTAAAGTAAATACGGAGGAATAAAGTGGTATGGCAAGACCTTTCAAGCAATACTTAATACACTGTGTGGCAAGAATAAACAGACACTATTTCCAGATAAAAGGTAAAATAATATTGTTGAAGAGCCATGGGCAGGGGTGCAACTACACATTATTCAGGGTGATGCGAAAACATAAATCGGTGCCCCCCGACGAAGGAGCGTAGAAACATAGACTCGCCTCCCCACCATAAGCCCCCTCCTCCAGTCGCCGATACGTTTAGCGCAAAATTCGCATTACCCTGTTACGTGCGCGAGGTGAAGGAGCGTAAGGTTCGCTGAAGTGTACGGGAAAACATAATCGGTGCCGATTCACTAATGATAGTAGCATTAATAAATAATAGTCAGTGCAAAGTAGCCTACAAAATCTTTGGTGGGGGTCGGTGAGGGACCTGGAGATTTGCCGTTGTGCTGGTAGCACATAGCAACAACTCACAGGCAGAAGTGGCTTCTTTACTGCCCTCCTTCAGACCAGGCCTTGCTCCAAGAGTCTCCGCCTCACAGTGTGTGCAGATGCACTCACACCTGCCTGCTGCCATTCCTGAGCAAGCTCTGCACTGCTGATAGCCCAGCGCCCCCCTAGCCTTTATCCAGGTCCCTCAACGCCCCTTACCAAATAATTTTTAGGCTACTTTGCGCTGACCATTATTTTATAATTAATATTACTGTCATTATTGTAGATGTTTTGATTTTTATGCTTGTTTCTGTATTTATCATCAAAAATAATACATATAATATAATAATATAAAAATTTAGGCCTGTCGCAATAAACGATAAATCGATTAATTGTGCGATAAAAAAACTTATCATGATTATTTTAATTATCGTGATAAGTGCGATAAGTGCTGAAATGCGCTGTTTCAGCTGTTTGGGATTCCCCTAGGTAATTTCCCATCAGAAAGCAGGAGGAGAATCCGCCTTTCTGATTGGCTGCCTGTCACATTCAGTGCTAAGCTCCCAGTCGGGGAAAACCCCTGATTTAAATCCAAATGCCTTTGGAAACTCCCCCCCTCCAGGGTTGCTGTTGCTTTGTGTTGCGAATTTCTGTTCGCAACCCCCCTGGTCCGCTGTTGCGCTTTGTGTTGCAAATGTCTGTTCTTAAACATATCTGGTTCTTAAACATAAATAAGTGATCAGTTCTTTACTGTTATGGTCTGTAAGATATATTTATTCTCGGTACTAGATATGGTCTCAGCAAACCCATGGCATTTCAACAATATTATTTTACCTTTTATCTGGAAATAGTGTCTGTTTATTCAGTCCTCTGTATTAATTATTGCTCAAAAAGTCTTGCCATACCAGTTTATTCATCTGTATTTACTTTAGTTTCTTATTTTATTCTTGCATTTTGTTCTTCATTCATTTCCATTTAGTTTCCTTTGATTAATATTAACCTCTCCTGGTTTATTGCTATGTCCACTCTAGTTCCTTTCCTGTTGCTAGATTCATTTTATCATTTATTGTCGCTATTCACTCAGTCTGCTGCTCCACCTAATCATCATGTGTTTCACAAAATGTGTTGATTTCTTCACTGTTCAGCGTATGATTCTCTGTTTTTATGCCATAATTCACATCTAGTTCGTCGCTCGGTCCCGCTTCTCCTGTTTCAGAGTTTTGCACAATGTGCGCCTCGGGTTTTTTTTTATACCCCTTACTGCACAGCGGTCGGGAAGCATATCGATGGGGAAAAGACAGTCTGACGTAAACCTTTTAAAACAACAATTTCGGTATTCCAATTATTGAAATTTAAAAGTGCTGTGTTGTTCTATGACTCCCGTTTCATACCGGACCACGTACAGCTCCGGTGTTAACGCTATAAAATGAACGCTCTCTATCGTGGTATCACCCATGGAGGGATTTCTTTATTTAAATGGGTTCATTTTTCAGAGGGACACACAGTGAGGGTATCGTGATTTTAGCTACCAGTAGCAGGAGAACGGAGCTGCGCCAAGAAGCTAACAGAAGCTACAAACACTGAATAGAAGAAGAGCTGCCATGTTGGAGCCAAGCATGTTTTAATGTTACACAATACAAGTTTTTTTTTACCAAGTTGCTCAAGGTCTACACTGGCATTGTTGTGAATTTAAGGTGTAAAGTTTACCTTCGGCCAAACGCCTCCCAAAGGCATCCCAGCGCCCCCCTTTTGTAAAAATGACCGCCAGCGCCCCCTGCTGCCCTCTGAACGCCCCCTGGGGGGCGGTACCGCCCACGTTGAGAACTGCTACAGTAGACTTTGTAAAAATTAACATTTGAATCATTCTCAAAACATTTGGCCATGACTGTATGTTTTTGTTTTTTCTTGTTTTGCTTTGACCTACCAGAACCATGCAATAAATGTTTGTTTCTAATATTTGTTCTATCTTTTCCCAGCCAGAAGGTGTTCTGGTTAAAACTTCCCAGATTGTACCTCTAGATCCAGTTAAGAAAGGTCAGAGTATG
>CAEGAF010079270.1:0-11523 GCA_903067075.1 Micropoecilia bifurca
CATGGTTGTTTGTCCTGTGTGTCTCTGTGTTGCCCTGCGACAGACTGGCGACCTGTCCAGGGCAAACCCCGCCTCTCACCCGGAACGCCAGCTGGAGATAGGCACCAGCAATTCCCGACCCCACTAAGGGACAAGGGTGCAAGAAAATGGATGGATGGTAAAGATGTTAGTGTCTTGAACTACTGTATCCTGATGGTCCCCATGGGAGCAGAGGACCATGTCCATAAGCTCCTTCGTCAGTATTTTAAATGGTTTTGAACGGTTCTTACTCAACCCCTTTCAGTTTTCCACTAAAGACGGCTTTATAAAAGCAGGAATTTGATTCGCGGGAAATCCAAAGCATGTGATATCTGTGCTCTCTTCAGAAGGACCCAGCTCTGCTGCTGCACAGGATCAATAGCGCTTTAGACTTTTGTCCGCTTCGGTCAACAAGGCAGACCTACAGAGGTGGATATTATTTACAATAATAAGCAAGCCAGTTTAATTACTTCCTTAGTCTATGCCAATGCTGCCCCATCAGGGTCAGACTCATAACTCCTACCTTTGCAAAGATGGCGTGAACATAATGACTGCGGTTCATGTGAAGGCCAGACGGGCCTTTTAGTGGACTCTTTTCTAAAAGCTGCATTTACAACATGTAGATCTTTAAATCACAAGTGTCGTCGGTGAAGGAAATTATTTTTTTGTCTTTAATACATTTAATAGTATAAAAGCCAACACTTTTAATTCAAAGTCACATTTTAGAGGCCGATCGTGTGCATTTATAACCAGCTCCACTGAACACTTGAATATCAAAGCCATTATTCACCGCATACGTGTGCATTATTTTCGAGCAGCTCTGCATTAGCAAAAGCCAAGCAGAGGCTGTGAAAGGTTTATTAGCTTTGAATGGAGAGCTTCTTGCCTTTATACAGATTTGTTCCATTTCTAAATAGCAGAAAGAGGGGAAAAAATAGCAAAATATTAACAATTGATAACTGTGAGGTCAGAAACACTAAACTTTAAAACCACTTTAATTTGTGGCACCTTTAAGAAATCACAGGCTACCTTGGACCACAACAATATGGAGGAAAATCTGCTATTTAACACTGAGGGCAAGAAAACTAAACAGAAATAATTCACCAACAGATGTGTTGTTGTTGTTGACTTTACCCTGAATCTGATTTTAAGGTATAAAAATGTGTGACTGATTAATGAGGCTCTTTTATTTATTTTTACATTTTTTGGTCTATGCAGACAACTGATCCAGTCTCGAGATTTCTCCCAGGATTGTCTGAAACCCGCTGATCTGGATACTATTTTAAATACTAAAACATACAGTAAATCTGCAGATATCCTGCAGGAGTTTGTTCAGTGTGGTTGTTAACAATTTATCACAAGTGATGTTATTTTAATCGCTCTTTGATATTTTCTTTCCTTGTGCTTTTGGGACTCATTAAGTCTTTGTTAGCGATGAGTCCTGAAGGACACTTGACAATATATCAAAAAAACCTCTCTGAAAGTATTTTCACATATTCATGAATAAATGCATTACCCCACAAAGAGATATGGCATAAAAAAGCATAACTGGCTGAGGTATGTACAAAGCAAGGAACAAAAACACATCAGCCTTAGTCATACTGTTATGTGCATCTGCTGTTGCCATCAGCTTAATGTATTTATAGATAAAATTTATTGCCCACATTTGTGCTTCTAAACTAAAAACCTCTCTGTCTAATATGCTCCAATCAGCCTGTCTGACTATTCTCCACGGAAATGTTTTGTTCTGAAGTCTGTTGGAAATTCAAATGAATGCAAAAAAAAATGGTGAAGTCAAGGTAAAGAAATGAAATTAATTTAGAAATTTAATGGAAAACACAATACACTAAAGTCAAGGCGTAAACTCAGTAGAGGAAAGATTCTCTTCAACCTCACCTACGCCACCAAATCGCAGAATCATGTGCTTCTGCTGCAGCCAATCAATATCAGACCGAAACAGCCAAACATTGAGCAATGCTCCATTAATAACGCTCTCCATCCATCCTTTAGGTGTCCATTTGCTCTTTGGCCTTCACCGCCAGAGTCCGGGTAAGACGTCTCTGATCCTCATCTTCAGGCTTTTTGCAATTCACAACGCCCGCGTCCTCTGCCGGGGTCCGAGCAACAACATTTTAATTTGTTCACGTCAAATCAAACTTTGTAAAAGTAGCCTTTTCCTTTGTGTGAGTCTCTACGGGTTGAACTACCTAAGGGCGGGATGTGATTTTATACAAGAAATGTGCTTATATGCAGCAAAGGCTGAAGTTGGTTTCATTAAATACACCAACATGTTTTTCTGTATTTTTTAATGAGAAATTATTAGAAATCAATACAAAAAGAACTTGGGTTTTAACTGGAGAACAGATGATTGTCTATATCCTTATAGAGAATCCCATAATCCTGCAGTTATGGATCAGGCTGAAGGAAAAGCAGAAGTGGAAAATGTTTTCTTCTGCACTTCCAGAAAAAAACCCGTAACAATTTGATCTGCTGTTTGTGAAAATTGAAGGAAGCTGCATGGAAGTACATAAATAGAGTCTATGTTGCCGAATGTACTGGGTCTCATACCTAAACAGCAAATATTTTAACAAGATCCCATTTAAAGTCTTTAGTCTTGACCCATGATGTGCAACTGCAACACTTTTAACTAATCTGATCAGACACTGATGTTGGACAAGAAGACCTAACTCAGCATTCACTGTAATTTATTTCACTCCAGAAAAAATGTCTTCCAACACGTTAGAATTCAGATAGGGTGTGTTTTGCACCACTTTATTTGACACATAATGTCAGCAAAACAATTAAATTGAGCAGCTGCTGTGTGAACTTTAAACAACAAATTTTTAGGCATCTTGACAAAATACAACTGGTCCCAAACTGTTTTGCTCATAAATATTTCCATACAAAAAAGTTTGGTGTCAAGGCATGAATTTAAAGGGATAATTTTCTCATTTAGGGTGCGTTCACACTGCAGCCTGAAGTGACTCAATTCCGATTTTTTGGCAATTCCGATTTTTTTTGCCAGGCCCGTTCACACTGCCAGTAAATGATTCCATTTTATCTCATTAGATTTTATAGATTTAAAGAGTTTTACATCTTTTTTATATGGTTTATTCTTTTGCTGCGTTGAGTGTTACAATAAAAGAAGGAGCTCCATATCTGAATATTTGACCTCCACTGGTTTAAATTATCCAGGGGCTCAAGCTGCTATCACGTGAATCTGGAGGGGATTTTTCTGTAATGGGCTGGTTACCCTTGTCGCCTCAAGAGGAACGTGAATTTGAAAACGACGTGAATTATTTGCTGTGGCTTAAGTCGCCATATCTTAATGAAACTGTGCACCCGCAAGTACTTTCTGGTTAACGTCTTTGAAAGCGTTCCCCCGCTGCCGTTATCAAAACACTCCAAGAAAAAAAAAATGCAACAACCCGTAAACGTTTAGAAATGTGGATGTTTAAATAGATACACACATATAATGCCCATGAAAATGTTGATTTGTTACCAAGCACAGATGCAGCTGAAGCCGTGAAAGGTCAGAGGTCGTGCATGTGATAAACTGCATATTTCACAAAGACCTGCAACTCGGGAAACCGAAGGGAGGCAGATCAAAAAACAATAAAGTCAAGAACTGAAGATGGTCTCCATCTAACTGGAGATCAGATCTCACCAGGGAATGCTGAGTCAGACCTCAGATCATTGTCTTCCTCATTACATCTCTAGGTTGGTACAGAAAAAAAGAGAATCTGACAGCATTTGAAAGCTTTTCGCCATTCGTATTCAAAGCTTGCAGCAGACGTCGTGACAGCAACGGACACTCTTCTCCGGCTCAAGGTTTCGCTGCGTCACCAGCCAATGTCTTTCCAGGAAGATAATCAGAGTGCTGAGTAAAGCATTTATGTTGATGTCTGACCAACAGGATGAGCTTTGTGTTTTTAACTTTTTCAATTCTATCAATGAAGTGTCAGTGTGCATATGGGTTTTTGGGTTTGGTTTTGCTTTTTCATCTTAACTATCATGATGTTGCAGTTCACTTTATGTTAGCCCTTCGTGGTCATTTTAGTTTTATTATTTGAGTTTATATGTTGTGGTTAGAATCGTCTTGTTATTGCCTTCCTTATTTTCAGCCCTTCACAGTATTTCTAGTTAGGTCTATTCTTTAGTTACCTTAGGTTCTGTTATTCTTATTTGTCTGAGTCTTGTCTTTCTTTCTTTAGTGAATATAGTTAATTACTTTCTTTAATTCCTTATTTCAGCCTCCATGTAGTGTTTCTAGTAACGCACAGGTGTCAAACTCCAGTCCTGGAGAGCCGCTCCCTGCAACCTATAGATGTGCCTCTGCTGCACCACACCTGAATATAATAATTAGGTCGTTAGCAAGGCTCTGGAGAACTGATCTACACAAGAAGGAGGTAATTAAGACATTTCATTCCAGTGTTTTGTACCTGTGGCATATCTAAAAACTGCAGGACAGCAGCCCTGGAGGACTGCAGTTTGACACCCCTGTTTATTTCTTAGTTATTTCATCATCCTGGGTTCAGTTATTCTTCCATGTCTGAGTTTATGTACACCTTTCTTTAGTGGTTCCAGTTAAGTTACTAAGTTCTTCTAGCTTTTCTTATCTGGTTACTTTAGGTTGAGTTCTGTTATGTCTGCATCCACACAAATCTCCCTTTAGTCCTTCTAGCTAGGTTATTTCTTTGTTTAGATCTTCTAGTTACTGTAGCTCTATTTTCCTTTTAGTTCTTATTGGTGTTAGATCAGCCTTGTTTCTGTTTAGGTTTGTATGTTTTCCCTCTTGTCTTTTTCTCTTCTCGTGTATCAGGTTCTCTTTACTCTTAGTGTGTCTTCTGTATTAGACATATTTTCAGCTCCCTGGTGTTTCCTCCCTTTTGTTTTCCCCAGCAGATCCTCTTAGCTTGCCTTTGCCATCTTCTCCCCTCCCCTCATCTAGCTCCTGTCCCAACCACTCACACCGGTAATCAGTCATCTCACCTAACTAGGTCCTTTGTTCCATTTACCACCTTGTAGTATTTAAGCTCCTCTATCCCAGTCACAGCTGGCCAGTCTGTCTTGTTAACCTGCTCGTCTCTATGCTCTTCACTTCCACTGTGATGCTTAGACTCTCCTTGTTTTGGATTGTTTTGTGTTCATTTTTTGTAAGTTGAGTTCTGATGTTCATTAAATTTTCCAAACTACACTATGTCTTTACCTGCTGCTTTTGGTTCCGCCTCATCATGACAGCATAGACTTGAGTTAACTTTTTCAAAAATGTGAACGCAGAGGAGCACAAAGTCAACAGTGCAAATGCTTCTGTACAATTAGGAATATATTAAGAAGATAATTATACAAAATTGTGGCAGATGATAAGCATTAGGGTTAGTTATACACATATTCTATCTTTATAAATGAGTGGAGTTCAGCATTATCCAGGCACATAATGCTCTGTCATGGCTTAATCAAGTAGCTATCTTCAGTTGTTTAGAAAATGCCATGTATATCAAATTTAACTTGAAAGAAATTTCCCTATCTACATTGATGTCTCTGTCTCTTTAAGAAGCTCCTGCTCTTTCTAACATATATCATCACAGCAATGCTTTTTCATTATGCTGTCCAAACTCTTAGGAGCAGATCAGGTGTTTGCTATTTGCTGCTGCCACAAAAAAAAAAAAAAAAAAAAAAAAAAAAAAAAATAAATATATATATAAAAAACCCACGTTAAAAGCATATATTAATTAAAAAAAAAGGAAAAAAAACACCAAGACACACTGATAACCTTCTGCCTGCCAGTTTCTGCACATTTTTTCTTAAATTGTTGTTCTGAAGGACATTCTTCAGTTTTTCTCTCCTGTGATGTTTCATCCGGTATTTTTGTTGTTGCTTCCTACCTTCATGCAGATTTGCCTCCATCTCTGTTTTAGCACTGGTGAGAAATTCAAATGGGAACTCGTGTTTCTCCAACAATGTTTTCATCCTGCAGAGACTCTCTGTCCCTGTGGGAGGTCAAGACAGAAGGTTGTTTAGACACTAATCTGTCTAAACAAGTTATATATGCATATATTAGAGAATACTGATATTTATAGGAAAAGATTGATAATGACACAATTGATGCATTTGCCATTAGAATATTATCTTTGTTGCATACCTGTTTTAATTTTTAATGTGGTCTCGTAAAGATATTTTTCTTATAAAGTTATTTTTCTTGTAAAGTGTCCTTGTGTCTTGCAAGGCACTAGCAAATGAAATGAAAATACATAAAATGGCTACATGACTTAAGACGAGACTGGAAATTTTAGATCACACCAAAATATAGAAATAAAAAAAATCACATGACACTAAATAATAACAATAATAATTATATTAATAAAAATAATTTGTGGAACTTAGTGATTACTTTGTGAAACTTTGCTGAATTTACAGTGTTCTTTATGAGAACTTAAGCTTCTCTCCTTTACTTTTCTCAACTTTACATGAACTTACAGGGGCTTTTCAAAGAATGAAACTATTAATTTTCTCTCCTCACACTGTCTAGTTTTTATTACTTCAAAATCTCTTTTAAGTATCTTTTTTTGTTGCAAAAATGCAAACAAAGTTGGTTTCTTTGGAAAATGTCAGTGTTAGTAAAGCTCGTTATTGTTATGTTTAAAGTGATTTAAAACTGGCTGATAGATATTTAAATAGAATCTGACAGAAGAAAACAAGACCAATGCCCTATTTGACTTTTAATCACTTTAAATCTGTGATTCCAGAGAAACAGATTTGACTTGAGGACAACAAAGTCCCCACTGACTTTTAAGGTACACAGCCGGTTAACAGAGACGATGGTGGTCAGGGTGTCCTGTACCAGTTTCCTCATGAGTCTCTCTGCTCTGTCAGCATGTGTTTTCTTTTTTTTTGTTACATTGCCCTCGCTTTGCTGTCATGCTTCAGCTGATGCTCTGGCTCATTAGCAGAACAGCCTCATTGCTGAACTCGACTCTGCTGCGCTACACGAGGAATTTGATTTGGAAGATTTCTCACTGCGCAGACTTTACTTTCCTCTGGCGGTAAGGTTCTCAGAGAGGTTAAGTGCAATTTGCCTTCACGCTAACAAACTTTAATTCACAAATGTTTTAACTTCTGCCAGCAGGAAATGCATCGATTATAGCTTGCCGCACCTAAACCTACATGATGATGATTCTGGGCTGCCACAGAGCCGCAAAGTGCTTCCTTATGTAAGGATGGAGAGGCTTTCTTTTGCCTCAAACTCAGTGAGAAGTCTGAAAATGTCAGGCTTTATTACCATGGTGACCTAGACGTCCTCATCTAACCCCGTTATTCTTTGTTCAGCCCTTCTCGTGCCTCAGCTTTTAAAAGCTCTTTTATGTTACTCTGTAACCCATCTCACTGTCGGCTGCTCTTCATCACCCACTATCTTCTGGAGTCTGAAGCATTCAGTAAGCAGGTCACTCCGGGATGCCGTCAGACTCGTCTGATTATTATTTTATTTTATTTTTTTCCTTTTTCCAACCAATTAAAGTTAAAAAAAGACTCTGCCTTCCGGGAGGGACATTTTGTAGTACAGGTTTTGTATCGATATAAGAAAGTCATACATCTCACAACCTGTAGATCCTTTTGGTGATTGTTTTATTTTGTTATTTTTGAGATGGCTCTCCAACCAGGGCACAATAAACCAGGGGCTACCATTAGCGTTAAATATAAAAGAATAAATCTGATCCCTATTTAATTTAGTGTAATCTTCATCTTACTGTTTGTATTGAACACAGTTGAGAGGCTGTGGTCGTTTCACAATACCGTCTTTTATGTGTTTTTTTTTTAATTTGTCTTCTTTTCACCCCCATTTTTGGTGCAGCTGCCTATTTTCCATAAAAGCCCAACGTCTTTGTCAGAAGTCCTAAACTTAAAACTTTTTGCTATTGTTTTTTTCATCTCTTATTCTTTTCATATAAAGCTTTATGTGCTTCTATACAGCTTTCCTAAACCCAATAACATTTAAAAACCACAGAGTCCGTTGGAGGGAATGCTTCCTGGCAGGAGTCATATGGCGTCAGCTTTTGATGCTGATAAAAAGCTCGGCGCGTTGATAGTCGGACATAAGATAACTTTTAACCTCGTTATCTGACGTTGCATACCAGCGATCCAGTTATCTAAGAGTGTCTTCAGTCTTTCCCCAACTTCTGACTGTGTTTCTCAGTCCCGATGCCACATCGTTCTCCGTCTCGCCTGCAACCGCTGAAATATTCAATGCAACGATGTGTCTACAAATGTAAGAGCACATTTATGTGCATGATGAATAATCACAGCCTTTATGGTGATGTAGAAATTGAACAATATGCAAATAGAAAGAGCAAAGAGTTGCTTTAATGGCCTTTAAAAGAAATCTGTCTAAATTATATATGTGAAACTGCGTGTAAATATATGGAGGGCCAAGAAAAAAATGACAGTCTGTTGCATGAAAGAGGCTTTAGACTTTAAAATCCTTTTTGACCTCTTTGGTATTACTATCGGTTGTGCAACGTTACGAATACTTGGAAATCTACGCAGCAAATCTTTGCATCTTGCATTTCTTTCGCCTGACTTCATATTCTTGAGCCAAACAAGTGACACGCTCGTTCTTCCCGTTGCTGCACCTTCGAGACGGAAGCACCGAGCAGCAGGCAATGATCGTGCAGCTCGATCGGGGCCTTTGAAAGGTGACCCCTCCTGCTCTTCCATATGGCTAACATCTGTTCCACCTGAATGGCAGCACAAACTGCTGCGAGCTGAACGCTGCCAGGAGTTTCCAGAAAACGCAGCACAACACTGTGTGGAGCTTGTAGTTTCTGTGGATCATGCTGATGCTTTTGCTTTGCTGATTGTGCCCACTGCGCCGCGACGACTGCAGCTTACACCCACCTGGGAGAAAGCGGTTCAAAGACGCCCTCCACCCACATTATCTCACCTTTTTTTTTTTCATTTTCTCTTAGAGACTATATAATCTCTGTGTTCACCATGATGGAATGTCTTTTAGTATTATTAATCAAGGATCTATGGTCAGTTTTTTTAGGACAGTTGGAAGCACAACATTACCTCTCTTGGGTCAAATAGGAGTAAAAAGTGATTAATTTATATTAATTTGGAGTCAAGCTTGGTGTTGTGTGAAGCTTTTGGGTTTTAGTACCTTTACAGGAAACTGAAGTCATTCATTTCACAAAAAAGAGACAAACTGGTAACATTTTCTGTCTTACAGCAGATTTTGCCAGCTGCAGGCTTTTCATACTCACAATGAGTCAGTTTTCACAATTTCAGATCATTTTACAGAAAAAAACCTGAGGCAGGAAGGGAGGCAGTTTCAGGATGAATTGATTCATCACATAAATCTATACTTAGTTTTACACTATATTAGTGTTAAGATGTTTATTTTTCTTCATTTATTGATTTCTATTTTCAGGTTTTACTAAAAAACTGCTTTTTTTGTTTCAAATAAGTTGTTGATATGAGTAAACATGTATTTTTCTTCAAAGCTTCTGCTCTTATTTTAACTGGAAAAGAATGTGACTGTGATAGTATTATTGAAAGCTAAACTTCAGCGTATTGAGAAATTTGCATCAGATGTAGACTTATTTGAGCATTTTTATATGCAACTGTAGTATTATTATGAGCATATTATTTACACTTTTTGCTTTATTGTCAAACTCAAGCTCACTCTGCAGCCCCCAACCTCACACTGAATTATTTATCAACAGCATGTGAACCCATATTGGATACTATTATGTAAATATCTTGTGTCGTGAGTGGAACCGACCTCACATAAATTATGCATTTTGCATAATGTACGTTCTATTCATTTAGTGGTTTTCAAATAAATTAAAATTTTTATGTTTTTGCGTATTTAATAATGGCTGACTGCACCTTAATTTCATTGTAATTTTACGACATAAGTCATGTTTGTTGACAGTAGTGCCTCTATTCTATTCTATTCTATTCGATTTGATTCTCCTGGCAGTAATCTACAAATGACCTCAAATATGTTAGCTGGTTAAGAAAAAGTGAAATAAATGAATAAACAAGTGTCCAAAAAGAACGAAAATAATTCACGTACTGTGAATTATGAACATTATTTATTACATTCTACGAGTTATTAAAGGGCATTATTTTGAAAGAGTAAACCGGAAATAATCGTGCATCTTTTCAGCGGCTTTGTGCAGATGGTGGGAACACCGACAGCTCAGCACTCAGGCGCTGTCAGTCCGACTCACTCCACTCTCCGGGTCAGCAACAGGAGCATTTCATTTAGAAACGCAAGTCTTAATAAACAGAGCAACAAAACTAAAAATAAAAAAATATATTTATATAAAATAAGAAGTTGGACTTTATCTAATTGGATCAGAGACTATCTGTATCGTCACAAGACTTTTTCCTTTCTTTCTTTCTCTCATTCTTTCTTGTACTTGTTCATTGTGAACTGGGTTGGATGCGCTCTGGTTCTGCGGACTCTGCCTGTGATGGACCAGCCCGGGAGCTGAACAGTGGGCTTGGTGGGGCCGCCAGGTGCGCAGGACGAGGTCTAAACCCCAAAGGTAAAGAAACAAGCTTTCTTTTTTCTTTTTTTTTTGTATTGCGCTCCTAAAATCTGTTCATTCATTCGTCTTTGTCCAGACGCATCGTTTTTTCTGGAAACCTTCTTAAACTTTTGATTCTGTTTTTTGGCAGTGCTTTAAAAGCTTTTCATGTTTTCATTTAAACAGTATAAATATGAATCATATCTGTGCCTGTAGTCTTGTCCCACTGTGACTGACTCGCTTCTGCAATGGCTGCTGGATGCGCGCATTCTTCTTACACTTTAAGTTCCAACTGGCTTCTTGACAAATATTTCGATCATTTATTCACTTCGGAATGTTTAGGGGTTTTTTTTCCAAGTGATATTGATCTGCGTGCCTTAATGCTAAAGAAGCAACTCTGCGGGTTGCAACCAAGCTGTTTTCTCAGAAATGATAACAAATGCTGGACTTTTAACGAGTCAATTGATGTTGTTATACGGGCTGTTTGTAAAAACTTATGCTGCTTACATTTGTTTTCCTGCAAGGACCAGCCGACTTAAAATGATCACAAGCATTAATGTGTGTTTGTGGATGTTTTCAGCCGGCCTCTGTATTTATTTTGAAATTTTCAGCAAACACGAGTTCCTCCAATTTTTTTTGCAGACGTAATGTCTTGTGACCCATATCTCGTTCATCTATCAAGGCAGGCGATCTCTGCCATACTTCTTTTCTCATCTGAACCGTGCAGAGAAGAGTTATGCATGCATCTGTCAGAGTCTGCAGGTTATCTTCAGGTCCTCACAGCAGCAGCAGCCACCAACAGTAAAACAAATCATAAATGTCCCCCTCAGCATCTTCTTTGTAATCTACAGCCAATAAGAAATAAGGGTTTCCAGCAAGGCTTTCTGGAGACTCATGAAACTTAAAAAAGGTTCAAGGCAGTCTGCCTTAAATTCTACAAAAAAAAAGAAAGAACCCCCCCACCACC
>CAEGAF010079281.1:0-15527 GCA_903067075.1 Micropoecilia bifurca
ATACGGGACACATTGCATATTGATCTGTTCAGCTAACATAAGACTGTAACAGACAGGATTCAAGGTGTAGAAGTTGTATCGGTGCTGCCATTATGCTGTACGTGGCTAAAAGGTTTTCATAATGGATGTGTTTATTATTGACTATTTTTTTCATTCACTAAACACAAAGAAAGCAAAGTAATAATACTTACCCCAGCAGACAATCCTTTGTTCTTATTGATCCTATGACGGTTGAGCTGCAAACGCGGTATTTCACAGTATTTCACAGATAAAACAGTTTCCACTTACCAGGAGGCAGATCAGAGAGAAGCAGGTCTACATGCTCATTTTATCTCCTGGTGTTACTACTGAATGATGCCTGGGGGTTTCTGAAGTTTATATTCTCGTACACGCTGGAAGAATCATCATTTGTCATTCTGGAAAACACCAGCAGAGATATTTACTGTTAGCGCATGCTGCTAACGCTCAATGATCCACCATGTTCCAGTTCCTGTGACACGCACACTGAAGACGACCTGGAGGTTGCCATGTTGTGCTTAGACCTGGAGTTGGTCATCTGTGGATACTTGATGTTTGAATATTCTCTCTCCTTCATCTTATTCCTCTGAAAAAGAACAAAATGTCACACAGAGCCTTTATGAGGTGCTGGATGTTGTGAGACTTTCAGAGCACCTGCTCCTCCTCCAGCCTCTTCTGGACCGTGTCTATGTACTGCTGCACTGCCATGTAGATGAACTTGTACTGTGCCTCAGTCTGGACCATGCCGGACCGTTGCTGCCGGACCATCTGGATGGTCTTTGGGATGTCGATGTCACAGTCCAGGCCTGGACCAGAAACACACGCATGAACCAACATCCAGGAGGAAACTCCAGACTCACCAGATTCCTTCCCACCTTGGCGGTTGATGATGTCGATGAGAATGTCGATGACGATGATGGTGCCGGTTCTGCCGATGCCTGCGCTGCAGAGGCAGACAAAGTGTTTGAAACTAATAGTAAAATACAATTCTAGCTCTCATTCGGCAGTAGCATTGAAATCTATTCATCTATAATGTTTTCTCATAAATACGTCTGAAACAGGGCAACCAATAAGCTAATGATTCTGACCATTGGTCCATTAATTGGATAAAAAATGTCCCCTGCATTCAGAAGCGAGGCGCTGATTTGTGTCACTTTGCGCCATTAAAGCAGCTGGACCTGCATGGCTGTCTGGTCAGAACGACAGAATCATGGCTCCACTCTGTACACACTTATCCCCAGATGACCTCAAAACATGGCTGCTGATTTCAACACTTCCAGTGTCTTCCTGAACTCTGGAGAGTGTCTGTCTGTACAGTCTGTCCTATTCTCCTCTGTAGACCCTCTGAAAAGACAAAGCATTTGCTCAAAGCTTCCTGGAAGCAGCTTGTGAAGTTTTGTTTTTTTGTCCCGACGTTTCAGGGAGGATGAGAAACTCTGAGCTGAAGCTGCTCTGCGATGTCGGCTGATTCCACATCTATGTCTGTTTGAGCCAGATGGTGGAAACATTCAGCAGAACCAGCTGCTAACACACTGCAGCTCTGACAGTCTTGGTGCGATTCACCTAAAGGCAGCTGCCCTCGTATATTCAGTCTTTAAAATGACTTCATAAAACATAGTAAAAAGGAGTCATGCATGTTTTATGATGCTCCACCTGGATGGCTGTGTTTATTCAACGAACCAGCAGAAAGTTCACCGTTTTAGAGCCAAGAACTGATTTTATGCCATCTAGATCTGACTTTATGCATCAAAATAGATTCACTTCAAATGTTGTTTGAAGCCTCATTTAGGAAGATTAGCAGAATTTAGTGAATTCACCAACAGGAACAACTTGTCAGGTTCTCCATCATTTAAGTTTCTCACGATACTCCACACTTCATATTATAGTTGTACTGAAATTAAAGTTTAGATATTTGACCTGAGCCCAACCCAGCCCGGCATTTGGGTGGAGTTCAGGCATTAGTGGCGCGTTTCATTAGCCTGCAATACATTCAGCACAGAGAAAACCAAATGATAACGAACGATATAAACCATCTACTCCTCCATTTACACTATTTATTGTAAATGGAGGAGTAGATAGTTTAACCTGTTGAAGAATTAAAGAAAGTAAGTAGAGAAGAAGTTGATCAGAGCTCACTGTAATGATGAGATCATATCAGTCACACATCCCAGATAATTTGACATCTGCAGCTATAACAGGCAACAAAATGGAGCTGAAAGATGTATGAAGCTAAAACTAAAAACAGGAGAAGTTACACTGCTGGGTGAAAACAAGAGCAGTAAAATTGTACATAAAGTCATGTATCATTATATCGGCTTTACTTTGTGCTCAGGTCTGTATTAAAGCTAATCAGTTGAGTCGGACACAAAGCCTGTGGGCCAGGTTGAACCTTTCAGCTCTGAATTCTAGCTAACCTGAGCTCTGCCCAGTTAGCGGTGCTGGTTGTACCTGCAGTGGACGATGATGGGTCCAGAGTCCTTCATGGTGCTCTGTGTGCAGTTGAGCTCCTCCAGGAACCAGAGGACGCCGCCGGGCTCGTTGGGGACGCCGTGGTCCGGCCAGCTCAGGTACTGGTAGTGCCAGATGAACCGCAGAGGCTCCTTCTGCACAAACACAGCAGGACAGCATGAAGATGAGCTACTGGAACCAGAAAACATCAGCAGCTCTAAACGGGTCAGAACAACCTCCACTGTGAAAGGAACTGAGAGCCAGAACAACGTCACTGTCATTTTCATGCCATAGTCTAACTGGTGAACACAAACAAATAAAAATATGAATCACTTTTTAAAAATATGTATTTAAAAACCCACATAATAACAAGAGAAGGTGTTTAGTCCAGTGCAGTAAAACCAGAGTAATACAGAAATATTGTATTTAAATACATTATTTTCACTTTTCAGAATGAATTATTTAAATAATGAATAGTCATTTCCTCTGTTCCTGACATGAATGTGTGTGAGGAGACAGAGTGCGGCTCTGCTGTGTTACTGGACGGAGCCGCTGACCTCTGCTGGTCACATGACCAACAGTAAGACGCTCTGGAAACAACAACAGGAACTAATTACAGCACCGCTCTGATAAATCTGATAAATTTAGTTAGCATTCAAACTGAGCTGCTCCTTTATCACTCTGGCTCTGCACAAAAAACCTGAGCCTGTTGGACATGAGGTCACTCTAATAATGGGCCAGATCTTTATTTGACTGACTTTTTAGGTGAAATGCCTCCTTAAGATAGTTTCAGCAAGTACCGGTAATAAGAAAACTATAATTTGGAAATGGCTACAAACTGACCACAGGTGAGGAATTATAAAAGAAATTTACAATAAGGAGAAACTCATACGTCATCATACCTTGAGAACTCAGCTGGAGAAATGAACCAAATGCTGGAAAAAGTGAATATTTAGACAGGAACAAAAAAAATTAAACTGGGTGAATTTATCTGTCCATTTTAGTTACTGGGCTAGTTTTATTTTGGTTATTTTTTTATTTTACTGTACTGTTACACCCATATTGTCCACATGTTCTTTGTAATATTTAAAATTAAAAAGTAAAAATTGAAATGAGCCTGCTAGCAGCGCTGATAAGCTCTCGTAATGCTGTAATTATACCTGTATTATAGCAAACATTGAATATTTATATTGAAATAAAAACATTTCAAAACTCAATTTCCACTTGAATTGGAGCTTAAATGTGTAAAATGTTATGTTTTAGATCTTATCAGTATTAAAGTTATTATTATTAACTAATATGGTAATGCTTACCAAAATAAACCGCTAGGAAAGAAAAATTAATCTTTACACCATGTTCCAAATTATTATGCAAATTAGATTAAAGTGTCCTAAAAATGACCTTTTTTGTTGTGCTATTAAATTTATAGATGGTTTTGTGTGTCAGGGCTCTTTGAGTAACTATAACTAATTTCAGAGAGCTGGGTTGATTAGTTTGTCTGATAAGCTCAATTAAAGTAAATCTACTTAAGGATGTTGGACTTTATTAAGGAGGCCACAGGTTCCAAGCAGTAAGGGAAAGAGAAAGGATCTCTGCTGATGGAAATCATCAGATAGTGTAGAGCCATTTAACAAGGTATGAAGAAAACATTAGATATTTAACGAAAACTGAAGCGTTATTGTGCTGTAAAGAGATTAACGGCTGATTCAGAACAAAGATGGGTTTGTGCAGATAAAGTCATATGAGACACATTCTGTTAGACACATTCATCTGATTAAGGAAGCATCTCAGTGATTCTTGAGAATAGGGACAAAACAGATCCTATGGATAAAACACAAAATTTGAAAAATAATATACACAAAAAATAATTTTTTCAAATATCTTACTAAACTAACCTGGGTCATGTGACACAACAATGTATATTTTCCTGGTGTTTCCTGGATATTTTTTTATTTCAAACATCAGTGGCTGGTGTGGTTAAAATCGCTTGTCCTGTTGCTGTCAGACACATTGAGCTAGTTTGGCATTTTGTCAACTGCATCAGTTTTTAACCGACAGCGTGACTCTTTCAGTGATAGAGTTGACAAATCTCACTTAAATGTGCAGTGAATTCATTTTAATGTATTCTGCATGAATGACATCACTTCACATGTATCAAGTATTTCATTTGACTCACTAGTTTGTCATCTTCAGTTCCGTCAACTCTGTCAAATGGACTTTATAGGGTTTTTTTGTTTTAAATAATATTTCTTTTGTTTCTTAAGAAGCATTTGTCTTTAAAACCGAGTAAAAATATCACTACTAGGGTATTTTAAAAATAATTTTATATTTATTTTTTTGAGATGATGTAGACAAATTTCTGGGTCAGATCTATTAAAAATGTAATTTTCAAAAAAATGTTGCAACTGGGAGCCTGTACCTTAGCATCTTTACATTTCCAAAACATTATTTGACATATTTGAATACATAAGCTTGAGGAATAATTAAGAATTTTTTGGGGAAAATTTAAATCCATTTTGTTCCACTTCTCAAGAATCACTGAGCTGTTAAATGTCAGTTATTTGAAGCTGCTGGTGCCTCTGGAACCTCCGGGTGGAGGATCTTCAGAGACTTGATCTACAGTAACCCCCCCTAACCGGCCCTCACTAGCAGAACCGGTGGCAGTCGGCCCAGCCCAACATGAAGACTCATTTTCAAACAGACTTGTTCACTGATGGCTGCTGTGCAGCCTTGATGGTCCAGATGGACGCGGTAGTGGATTGGTGGCAGACGGCCACCAGGTCCCAACACGGCTGTGATGTTAGCAAGGAGGTGATGGAGTCATGCTTTGGGCTGAAATCATGGGATCAGCTGGTCGGCCCCCTCAGAGAAAATGACCTCAGCAAAGTATATGGACTTTCTGACTGATCACTTTCTTTCATGGTTCAAAAAGAAGAGCCGTACCTTCAGTAGCAAAATCATATTCATGCATGACAATGCACCATGTCATGCACTGTGTCATTGGTTGTTATGAGCATGAAACTCATGGTGCGGTCACCATCCTCCTCTGACCTCAACCCTTTTGAGAACCTTTGGGGTTTGGAGTGGGAAGCAGTTCATATCAAAACAGCAGCTCTGGGAAGGTTTTCTGACTTCCTGCAAAGAAATTCAAGCAGAAACTCCACAAACTCACACAAGTTCAGTGGATGCAAGAATTGTGCAGGTGATATCAAAGATTGGCTCCTATCCTATGTCAACATGTAATCGGTCTGTTAAGATGTTTTTGGTTGAAATAGATTTAGATTTTAGTACCTGTGACCACTTAATGCTGCACATTCAGAAAGAATGACCGTTTTAATATAATCCATATATCTTTATAATCCATAAAATGTTTAGAAAATCTGCTGAGCATAATCACTTGGAATAGTGCATTTTGAGTTTTTTTATTTTTGAAAAAAAAAATACTGCTGTCATTGGGAGCTTTGTTCAGTACAATTTGAAAATTATACTGACCCATATATATCATCATTTGCATTGACCAAATGCAAATGATGATATTTAAAATGATATTTTCTCAGAAATCTGAGAAAATATCATTTGCATAGTAATTTGGAACATGGTGTATTCCTGACACAAGTTGTAAGTTTGTTGTGTTTTTTCCACTTATTGCTCCATCTGCCAGTCAACCAGATGAGTCGTGTAAGCTGAAGCTCAAACTGCTGGCTTGGTAATCTGACCCCAGGTCAGAGGTCAGCCGTCCTCACCCTGTCTAGGCGCGTCACCTCCAGCTTCCTCAGGATGAAGTCCTGCGCCGGCTGCTCTTCCACATTCCTCACCAGGACTTTCCCAAACTCTTTAGTGCCACTGAGGTCCGGCCAGTACCGGACGCATTTGTTCTGATAGGGGGGTGAGAGAGAGAGAGACAGAGGGAGAGAGAGAGAGAGACAGAGAGAGAGAGACAGAGGGAGAGAGAGAGACAGAGAGAGAGAGAGGAAGAGAGAGACAGAGGGAGAGAGAGGAAGAGAGAGACAGAGGGAGAGAGAGGAAGAGAGAGACAGAGGGAGAGAGAGGAGAGAGAGATAGAGGGGGAGAGACAGAGAGAGGGAGAGAGAGAGAGAGAGACAGAGAGAGAGAGACAGAGAGAGAGAGACAGAGAGAGACAGAGGGAGCGAGAGAGAGATAGAGGGAGAGAGAGAGAGAGAGACAGAGAGAGAGAGACAGAGAGAGACAGACAGAGGGAGAGAGAGAGAGTCTGGCATTAGACAGTCTTTAGAAGTGGCTCGGCTCCAGCAGCTTTTCAGGAAGCGTATCTGTCCTGCTGTCTCTCCCCTGCTGGTCCAGTCTCTGTCCACCACACATCACATCATCCTGATTCTCACACGCTGCAGCACTCACTGCTTTCCAGTGATGAATCATAAAATGGATGATATTAGATTATCACACAGCCGAAACAATTTGAAAGTGAGAAACAGAAATGATTCATGATTGGCTTGTTTTTGTCAACATGTGGTGAAAACAGAAAGACACTGATATGTGGTCTTCTGCTTTTAGTTTTCTTTTTTACAAGAGAAGGTTTTCTGATCAGGATAACCTGATTGATTCCTTATTGGAAGGAGTGAGAACTCCTACTTTCCCCCAAAACAATCTCTGCAAGAAATGTGGCTGAGCTTCAGAAAAGTAAATATGGGAAGATGATCAATTTCTCCTCACCCTAAAAATCTAATTTTCCTGTCTAGAATTGCGTGTTGCAGCAGCAACACTTTGCACCATCTGAAGGATGGTGCAAAGTGTTTTTATTGTTTTATAAAAACAATAAAAATCTGCTGCTAAGCTCATATGTTTATTCAATGATTTAGCAGCAAAAGGGTTTTTGAATTGAAAATATTCTTTGTTGTGTTTTTGGGTTGAAATGAGATGAAGTATTGATCCAGGTATTAACTTTTGATCTGGTCCCACCAGGACCAACCAGGAACTTAACCCTTAGCCAGTCTGCTAACGGGCTGAAGCGCACCAGAACTCCTCTTGCTCCATGAGAGGACTGGAGTAAGCAGAGTGACCGGCTCACCCGTCCCCGCTCCGTCTCCTTGGTTGTCATGACGATGACGTGAGCGTTCTCCTGGTACACCATCTTCCAGAAGTCGTTCACCGTGTTCTGCATGCAGCCCTGGGTGGCAATGAAGACTTTACTCTCCTCCACATGGCATCCATCTTCACTCACGTTCTGCATGGTTGGACAGCAGGAACTATTACACACAAACCTTTTCTACCACTAAGTCAATATTAATTATGTAATATTAAATGTCTAGACATATATTTAACATCCAAAGCGTGTGGAGGACGTCCTTCCTCTTCACACACTCACTCTGATGTAGTTAGCGTTGATGTAATCTGAACCCACAGCGTCTGATTCAGAGTCTTTAATCACAACTCGCGTTGTGTCAACTGCAAACACAAAGTTCAACCAGTTAATGCGTGAAGGAGCAGTCAGTCCTGAAACCATGCAGACATAATGCAGCTGACAGGCTATTAAAACACTATCTATGCTCTGTCGTCTGTCACTCTTTCCACAGGAAGTTGGAGAGACAGGAAATGGCAGGTTGCTGTGCAACTCACAGGGGAGGATGTTCTTGTATCTGTTTTTGCTCTTGTTTTCTGGCTTCTGGCCCTCTTTCCGGGGATACAGCAGTTTGCACTCTTGCTGCTGAAGTACCTTTAAAAGAGATGGAGAGAAGAACTAAAGAACAAAATCAGATGAACAACATGGGGATTTCACTGGGTTATCGCCACATAAAACGGTTCCAGGAAGAGCAGAGCAAAAAACAATACTCTACTGACATTTCCAAAGACATTTATGTAACTGGAATACTCCGAACAACGCTGAGTGAAAAACAATGTAATGAGCTTTTATTACAGCAGAGGTCAGCATGGAGAGAAGTCAGAGGGAAACGTCTAACAACTCGGTGTGTGAAAACATTCAATTCATGACAAAAAGATTTCAGACACAAAGTAAACATGGTACTTTTCCAGTATGAAAGAAACTGGATTGTTTTATTTATAGACTCTCAGACTATCTTGAACTGCTTATAAAAATTATTTTCCCCTTTATTTCAATGCTGGAGGGAATTAAAAGTTATTTGGATAATTAGGGTTGTAATAGAAATGACGGCACACCAATCAATTGGTTTTCTAAATACTTTAAGTTCTCTCTTTATGTTTGGCATTTTCATGTCAATTTGTTTGGTTCTGCTTTTTGACCAGGTGTTTTGCTTCCACAGGATTTTAGTTACACTTTAACATGACATGATGATGAAACTGGAATAATATAAATGTCCGAGCTGCACACACCTCAAACTCCTCCCAGAATCCTTGTTTTGGCTTCTCTGAGTTGTCAGCTACTTTGTTGAGTTCTCGTACTCGGTTCTCGATGTTGGCAGCGTTTATCCTGGTGGCGTTAAACGGCTGCCACAGTCCCACAGAAACACAAACATTTTAAACTGGACACTACCAACCACATGGTGAGCTACACAACAATTACCAGAGAATATTCTTGGTTGTATATTTCCCTGACTGTGTCTGTGTCACCTGTTTGAGATGTACTACAATGCCGCTTTTTTCCACCATGGGGTTCTTCTTGTAGTGATCCACCAGATCGGTCAGCGTGTCAAACCGTTCTCCACCTCCCACATCATACTTGCCTTCCTGCACAACAAAAGCGCTTACAATTAAAAATGAACTATAACAGTTATCAACGGGTTCCAAGCCCCAACAATGATCAAACCAACCAAACAGAGTCTCTCTAAAAGGCATGAAACGCCTCCAAAACGAGCAATCTCACCTGGAAGCGAATCATAACATGTGTGACTTTGGTTTTGCGGTCGACGTTGTCATGCTTCTCCTCGTTGGTGAGAACCGACAGGACAAAATCTCCAGGTTTACTCTGACTCTCCCGGACCAGAAAGCTGCCGGCTTTGCCTTTTTCTGTGAGGAGTTTCTCTGCATCTCTCCCAGCCAGGTGTCCATGGAACCATCTGGAGATCCACAAACAAGCGTCTTACTGAAACACTTGTTTACTAGTTGTACAAACAGAGAATCAATCTTTAATGGCATAAAACACACAGGACAAGAGGCGTCACCGTGACCTCTGACCCCACCAGCAGGGTCAGGGTGAAGCGTCTTGCCCAAGGACACAATGACACTGGCAGAGGCCTGTCTGGACACCCCTGGTTTATGACTTGCAGCCACACGCTTATTAAATATGGACGCCAGAGTCTCACCCCTTTAATGCAGACATATTGTTCTATTAACTTCTCTCTGTTTCAGACTCCAGCTAAAGTTCCAAATAAAAGATTAGCAGACAGAAATACCAGCAGAGCATTTCTCCTTCGGATGCCTTTATTCCCCTTCTACTCCTCTACCTGGCTGAGCTCAGATACACTCGTTGTGTCTGAGCATCTCAGGGTGGATGTGAGTGTAAGGTAGACAAATCAACAAGGCGGATAAGTGAGATTAACGTTTCCATCAGAGGGGGCGGACTGAAGCAGGTTTCCTGTAATTCACGGCTTTAACATCATTTAAATATATATGTGCCCTGCATGTAGACTCCCACTCCAGAGTGACAGCGTCTCTCATGTGGCTGCAGACTCACTTCACCTGATTTTCAGATGAAATACTCGCATTTTGTTTCCTGTGTGATGATGAACCAGAACGTAAAGGAAGTGCGAGCAAGAAAAGCACCCAGAATGGAAAACCCACATGAACAGTAAATCAGAAGCAGCTCTTACACCTGGACAGATAAGACACACACTCAGTGCAGAGCAGAAATAAAACACGTTTGCATCCAGGTTTTTAGAACCATGTTTCGCAGAGTAAGGCCCGATTCTGCATTCAGAACATAAATATTATCTGAAGTACATAATTGTGGGTATATTTGCAAAAGCAACCAGCAAGTTAACCCAAACATGTCTTTGGGAATACAGTGATTTATCTTTGAGGATGCTGTGTGCATATAAATGTCATGGGTGGAAGTGTTTATTCAGAGCGTCTTCTCCTCAATCTGTGTAAACATGTAGCTGTGCTGGTACCTAATTAGCCAGTTGATGTGGATTTGCTACCTACTGTCAGTCCACTGAACACTTTGCTAAGTGATGCGGCCAGTAATTCAATATTATTGCTTGTTCTGATGGCTCTGAGTGGATCAGCAGTGAGGCAGTAACATCAAGCTGGAGAGGTTTCCAGGACGACCGCTTTGCCTCATTCTCACTTCAGCTCTACAGACTATGGAGCCGGTTTACTCATCTATCCACATTAGGACAACCTAAGTTCTGAATGGGTGATGTATAAATAAAGTGACTTGAAGTGGCATCATGCTTATGTGATGAGAATGTTGTTATGCATCATTTATCCTGTTTGAATGTCATAAATTCAGTCTAATGTGAAGATGGCAGGTGAGGTGAGAGTGAACGTTTAAAGTGGGCTTTTAAAAACCATCATCTTGTTCTGAGCAGAGATCTCCAAGCTTTATGTAACGAGTCAAAAATGACTTATGGACCAAAGGAATTTAAGTTTTTTAATAAAAACTTGTACTTTGATAGTTTTTCAACTTAAAGGTTTAATTAAACAAATAAATTAGATTTGTCTTGTTGAAAAGAGATAGATTATCTACCTTCTGTCCAGCTACTTAAAGGGACAGTATTATGCGTTTTCCAGGCACATAGTGCCGTTTTATAGCACAATCAATTAACTATGTTAACTACAGTTATAATAAAAATTGTACACATATCAAATATGACTTAAAGGAAATTTTTCATCGTAATTTAACATCTTGAAATTGGACTTCTGTCTTTTAAGAAGCTCCGCCTCCAGGAAGTCATTCCTCTATTAGCCCTTTAACAACGTTTTTACCAGCAGCTCTGAGCAGCAGCTCCTATAATGAGCTCAGCGGTTCCACCAGATGTTTGCTAATTGCTGCTGGCTAGTCTGAAGGATCTGAGTGGGAGGAGCTGCTCTGACAGACTGAAGCTGAGAAGCTGCAGCTCAGAGGAGGAGCTTCGGTCCATCCAGGCGTTTTCCACAGCTGAATGGAGATTAAAGGATTTCTAAAACATGCATGAAAGAATCAAAGCAACACGTTTGGTTTTTGATGAGAGAAAAACATTATAACATTATGTAAACAGTCCATTTTTGAGCTTCACTGTCACTTCAAGGGTTTACGTGTTTGGCTTATTAAAATAGATATCCGTCAGGCTCCTGTCTGCCCAGGTCTCATGTTTGTTAGACCTTTTTAGTTTTTTGGATGGTCTGCACTGTAACAAATTTTGTTGTACTTTCTGTACAGCAGGAGGGTTTTTGAATTAAAAATGTTGCTCATCTTGTCACTAAAAGCTATGGTAATATTGCTGAAGTGGGTTAGTTGAGGCCAATACTAAAAATACAAATATTTTACAGAAGGAAACCATAACAGTAATAAGCTTATTGAAATCTTCCGTCTCTTCTCTTTTCGTTGTGGTTTTCAGGAGTTTGTTTTTGTCCCATATTTATCTGACATTAAGGCTTAAGGCGAGCAGCAGCAGTTCTTTTTATTCAAACCTCTGGTTCACTGACTGGGAGCTGGAATTGGGGTGAGCTTCCTGAATACTGAGAGGACCTTTGTCCTGTAAATATCAGGACTTTATGTTTTCTTTGTTCCAGTTTATTTTACCAGCAGGATATCTGGTGAGCCACTGCTCCTGCAGCCTTCTCTGCAGCTGCAAGCTCACCTTCTCATGGTCACAGATTCCTCTGAAAATGTTTGTCTGGATGATCTGTGTAAGCTACTGATTTCACTCTTTGTGAATATTCTTCTGAACAGAACAAGAACATTGAGTTTTATACTGCTCTGATGTGAGTTTTGTTCATAACCATTTCAAATTGATTTGGTTTTAAGGTTCTCCAGTGATAAAAGTTGCTACATGTTTAGATGATGAGTCTAGTTGTCTTGTGGGCCCTCTGGGTTTTTGTAACAGGTGCCATCAGGTGTGTTTGTCCTGCTGCCGTCTGGATAGCGATGTTTACCTCTCGGAGGTGGGATCCTTGCAGTTGAGTGGATACTTCAGCTCAATGACTTGGCCGTTCCTCTCGCGCAGCAGGTCCTGCTGTTCAGTGTAATACTGCACCAGCTCGGCTAGCGTGGCAAACTTCTCGCCGCCGTAAAGGTCATAGTAGTCCCCAGAGTTCTGGATCTTAATGTGGGTCACCTCATTGTTACGCCTGAGTAAAAAATTCAACTCATTATTTTCACAGAAAAGCAAGGAATTTGATCAAAAATAAGCCTTTTTTCTTCAGTTAACATTTTCCCTCCTCCACAGCTACCATGCAGAAATGTAAAAATAAAGACCTGAACAGACACAAACAGCCTACACACATGTCCATGCAGTATAGAGCTCACACAAAGACATCCAGACAAGCCCAGCATAAACACACACAAACATGTTAAAACCTATCAAGCCATGTGCTGCCTTCCTGCCTAACTCCCAGCAATCCTCTTTCCAGAACATGTCAAATCACTTCAAACTGCTACATAATCCACTATTCTCTGTATTTAAGGATCTGCTTTTATTTTGACATTCAAGAAAATTCACAATGATGAGAAATTAGCTGCAATTTAATATGAAATGGAAAGAAATTATAAATATAAAGACTATATATGAAGTGTTTTGTGCATTTGTTTTCAGACTCTTTTACCCTAATGCCCCAAAATAAAACAACCAGTCATCCAATGAATAAAAGTCATCTTGTTTGTAATTTTATGAGAGTAATCCTATGAAGACCTTCATTAAAAGAACCTTCATTAAAAGAACCTTCATTAAAAGAAAACCATAGGAAGTGTTGCCTGCAGTTTGCCACCAAAAAATCTGAAATTTTGAGATGAATCAAAGGTTTTCGAGAATAAAGTGGAAATTTCTCAGTTTGAAAGGTTGAATATTTGCCAAAATTTCAGATTTTGAAATTCAAAAATTTTCAAGGTTTTTTTTCTAGAAATTTGTTTTATTTTAATCTAAAGATTTCTAAGCTCTTTGGCAGAATTTGTCTTTTTTATTTTCTATCAATGACCCTAATGCCCTGCCATAGGGTTATAACTCAGACCTGGGAATTACTTCAAATCTAACTAAACCATATTCCAAGTCCAAATAATAAGAAGTCTAAAATATTTTTTGCAGCACAGATTACAAGGTTTAGAATAATATTATTATAATATTATTCTAATCTGAACTCTGGCTACTTGAAGTGACATACAGCAAAGTGAAGATGCACTGATATGTTTTATTAATATTAATATGTTAAACAAAGACTAATATTTTGTGCATCCCTAAGCAGAAATTTTGCAGCAAAGAATGTTCTAAAAAGTATTCACTCAATGGTTCTAAAAAGTATTCACTCAGTGGATTTGATACAAATGCAAACCAGTTTTCTGGTTTTTATTTGCAAGAAATTTGAAAGCCTCCCTGAATTTCAAAGGCTTCTTTTAATTAGATCATTTATGGACTACTTTGTCTTGGTCTGTCATAAAAAATTACAATAAAGAACACTGAAATGTGTTTGTGTTACAAAAATGTGAAAAAGCTCTAAATAAAGGCATTTGAATATTTTTGCAGGGGAATTTATCTGCGCGTATCAGTTTTTATCTGCAGTTAGTTTTTATCTGCAGTTATCTGTATCAGTAAGTTTTTTTTCCCAAAATTTTTAGAAACTTTTGCTTCCATGTTTTACTGGGAAATAAACAACACATATTTGGGATGACGACAGAAAACACAAGCATAAATCAGACTCAGAGTGGAGCAGGCAGTCAGTGCTATCGGATCCAACTCTTCATCAGCTAATGGTGATATCAAATGGCGCAAATCCTATTTTTCTCCATCGGTTCTCCTGCAGTCCTTATAAGTTTTGCAGTTTTCCCTCACAATCACTGCTCTCATCCATTCTCCTTTTGATTTGACCCATAATCCATCTCTCCCTCATTCCCCATCCGTCTCTGCTCGTGTTTCCTGGTAATTGCTTTATGGCTCTATTAGTGGCTGCTGGCAGGTTGCCACAGGTCTGCGGCCCAGTTAAAGGCCCCTCCTCAGCTCTCAGGTCAGAGCCCCTTTTTCCTATGGAGTTTAACTCCATTAACTCTGGAATGAGAAAAACACATCCTATTAGATTTCCCTTCACTCAGACATGCTGATAACCTATATGGATTTATTGCAGTTTGAAAATGGTGCGGCATCAATTTGGTTTGGGTCTGGATGAATCTTCACTGCTCCAGAAGATCCAAAATATTGGAATATATTAACAGAGGAGATTGTGTTGTTTGTCATTTATCGTAATCAGTTTCTGTCACAAGGATTTCGATTTATCGTTGTCATGATAAATTCCATATAATAATGTTTTTCAAAAATAAAAACTAAGCTGTCTGTATTTTGAGGGTTATTATTGTTACTCTTTCTCTACTGTATATTTAATGAGAGAATCAATAATGAGTAATTTGTTTGTGCCTGGTGTCCTGAAGGAGCTCACTACTGAAAACCAGGTTTACACATTTCCATAGGAATCTTGGTCGACTCGTCTCTATACACTCTAAATCTGTTATGTTTCCTTAACTTGGCAAAGCGCTGGCTCTCTTAACAGCTCAAAATCCTTTCAACCAATCTGGTTACAGAGTTAAACTGTAGCCAGTGCAAGTCTGGTGCCATTTCCTTTTGTTTTCACCAGAAAACTGGAACCATCTCAGTCCTAAATGAATCAGAGTGTGATGGACCGAGTTAAAACAGGAGGAGCCACAGGATGTTAATTTGAAAAATAGGGTTTTTATTTTAACCCAGATTATAAAATGACAAAAGATAAACTGAGCTCATAAAAGAGGTCAAAGAAACAAAACTGAACTCAGGCAAAAATATAAACAAACTGGCTGCACAAACAAGCATAACTGACCTAACAAAGAAATGACACACAGGGGATTATATACTGGCTGATCAGACCAATTAAGACACAATAGGGGTAAATAAACAGAATACAATTACAAACACAAAACAAATAACAGTACAGCTAAGTTTGGCTAAACTAAA
>CAEGAF010079288.1:0-11523 GCA_903067075.1 Micropoecilia bifurca
ATGAGATCCTGGCAGTCTGAGAGGAGATACTCAGAGATCCAAGCGGCGCTGCGTAGCTGCAGGGAGTCGATCACTACAGGGGTGAGGCGGAGCCACGACTTCTACATCTTCATCTTTTATTCATTTTGTCCAGGTGCAAACTGTTAGACTGTCCAATCAGAGTCAGGTATTGTGTAGTTGGTGCTTTTAATCAGTTTTCAGTTAACTAAATTCAAGCCTATGGAACACAAAATGTCACTAAAACCACTGTCCTTCTAAAATCTTTCAGAAAATCGTAAAAATCGCAAGAATCGCATCGAATTGTATTGCCAACAAATATCGTGATACATATTGTATCTTGACTAGAATATCGAAATTATTGTATCACTACACCCCTAATGGACACACCATGCACACCTCTGTTACTTTATCATGCTTTTTCACTTTCCATCCACAAATTTCAATGTGCTCTTTTGGAAAATAATAGAGGAAAAGTGGGAAAAAAATTATGCTTTTATTCAGTATGACCTCTGTTTGTCCATCACTGTGTGGTTTGGTTCATTAATAAAACAGGACAAATCCAGACTACAGCTAATAACCAGGGCTGACCTTCCCTCCATCCAGAAAGTGTACAGATCTGGAAACTGCAGCTAACATCTCTGATGTTACAATAGAGTGTAGAAAAGAAAGCTGTAAAGAGTTGTTTGTGGTTTTTAACAAACCGTGTTATGGACACCACATGAAGCAACTTGGCCTGGTCTGATGTGTCAGATATTTTTTTGTTTTGCCTACATGTGAGAAATGTCAAATGGAAGAAACTTAAAACACAGCAAGACCAGGAAGACCAGGGAGGCTGTTCAGGGTTAAAGGGAAGACGGTGCTGGCAGAACGGCCCGGAGATAAAGGCGGATAGATATTTATCTGCAGGTTGTGCCGTTAGTAGCACCCTGCCTGTCTTTGTTCTCATACTCTCTGGTTTCCTTCAGAGGTCCAAACACATGCGTGTCTCCCTGCTGTGGGTTCCAGTCGTTTGTCCTGTTTGTCTCTGTTTGTCTCTGTTGTCCAAAGTGTAGGGTGGAGATAAGCTCTACCAACCCATAAACAGGCATAAAAACCTGACTGATGTTTACAGACACAGCCGGTCCAATCTGAGCCTGAGTTATTGTAAAAAAAAATATCCGTCCAGATCTACAAAACTGATAGAGACGTAACCTACAACACATGCAGCCTGAATTGGACTGAGGTGACTCTAAATGGCCCTGCAGCCTTCACAGAACTTCCTATAAACCCAGATTAAATCAGGTAGACTCTTTTTACTAGATGACTTCTGAATGGAAATTGATTGCACTATTTTATATTTAGGGGTGTCAGAATAAATGAGGCTGACTCAATCTGTACTTTTGTTGTTTTTATTTATTGCCATTTGAGGTTGTGTGCTGAAATAACTTTAAAGTTGTATTTATTTATTTTATTTTTTAATTCAAGCTATTTCATGTTGTCTAAACACAACAATTGCAGCTTTACAGGTAATTAACATCGCTCTTGTCATAAGCCAATGGGCTGTGAACAGATTAGTGTTTGCATGTGAATGGGACCCCTGTCAGCATGGGGAAATAATTAGAGGTAACAACTAACCATGGACCCAAAACATCTTAAAGCAGGTGTCAGTGAGCATTGTAATTAGGGAACACTCTGCAGGGTGCTCCACTGCATTTTATGTGCTTCCCGCCCACAGTGGCCTCACTTCTGTTCTCAAAGGGGGCCGGGGGTGAGGGGGGGGCAGATTGTTCCCAAGGGGCCTCAGCCAGTTGATGAATTAGATTTGTAATGCACACAACACCCATAACTCATTATTGGGTATGATGAAGTTGTCCGGGCTGTAATGGAATCAGAAGGCATCAAACATATCTGTCATAATTGGAGACGTGCCATTGGGTGTCAATGCAGCGTCACTTTGAAGAGGTTTGCATGTGCTGCATTTGTTCCAGGAATGTGTTTTCCTCAAGGCTCTATTGTGCTGTTTTACAGTATGAATCATCTTGGAAAATAAATGAATAAAAAATAGTGACATACAAATTACCCCATGTAGGCTACAAAAATGAATTTTATTTTTTAGAATTAAAATTATTTTTTTAACACTGGACCAAAGTCCTTGGTGTGTCCTCTGTCTTACTGTAGTTGGTGGAGGGTGAAGGGTAGAATGGGGGTGTCTCCACCATCACTACCAACCAGGCCAGAGGGTTTGATAACAACCGGCTTTATTCAGAGGTGTAATTACTTTAAATCCTGGTAAGCTAGCCTTTGAGTGAAGAACTTACCGTGTAAGAACACTGTGTGTTGTCATTATATGGTTTAGGAGTGTATGAAACCTGGAAAAATAGTAATTTATTTTACTGTTACAAATTCCATCCATCCATCCATTTTCTTCCGCTTATCCGGGGTCGGGTCGCGGGGGCAGCAGCTTCAGAAAGGAGGCCCAGACTTCCCTCTCCCCAGCCACTTCTCCAGCTCCTCCATGAACTCCAAGGCGTCCCAGGCCAGCCGAGAGACATAGTCCCTCCAGCGTGTCCTGGGTCTCCCCTCCTCCCGGTGGGACGAGCCCAGAACTCCTCACCAGGGAGGCGTCCAGGAGGCATCCTGACCAGATGCCCGAGCCTCAACTGGCTCCTCTCAACGTGGAGGAGCAGCTTCTCTACTCTGAGTCTGAGGTGAGGAACCAGACAAAGTGCGGCCTGAAGACCCCTTATGATGGAGAGAAACTTTGGATCTGGCGTTCCCTCACCCGGACGCAAGTCACCCATTCTGGAGCCAGGCCTGGAGGTGGGGCACAATGGCAAACGCCTTGTGGCCGGGCTTTTACCCTCAGAGACCGGTCGGGCTCAGCCCGAAGAGGAGACGTGGGTCCCCCTTCCAATGGGCTCACCACCTGTCGGAGGGGACATAGGGGTTGGTGGCAATGTGTTACGAGCGGCACCCGAGGGAGGGGACCCTGGGGGTCTGATCCTCGGCTGCAGAAGCTGGCTCTTACAAATTGAATTCAATAATTTACCATGTTTTTGACTAAATGTTTAAATTTCAGGACTAATTTGACAGCATGTCAGAGCCTAACACTGGAAGACACAGGGACCATTGTTTCTCTATGACAGGTTATGCTTGCACTGACCCTTAAGGTCTAGCTTTTTCCTGGCCTCCTTCCTTTCTCCTGTGGTAATTATATGAAAAAGAGAAGAAAATATCAACGCCAGCAAGGAGCATGACAAACAGCAACATGAGCATAAGTGTGAGTAAATTGTGGAAATTATTTAGTGATTTGTTGTGTTTGTCTGAGTTGTCCCCAAATCTGTGGTTCTTCTGTTTTGTTAGCAACACTAAGATACTGAGCTAATGAGTCCCTGAATCAAAGAACTGCAGACACAAAATAGCTTTTGGTATAATCTGGTGCAGCACAAAAATTGCTTTGTGTTTGAGTTGTACATTGTCCCTTTTTAAATAATGTTCACTATTGTCATTATCTTGGTTCCTCCATTCTGTTCGCAGCACTGAGCTACTGAGCTAACGAGTTCCTGAATCTGTGGTTCTTCTGCTATTTGAGTTCTGCTAGACTTCTTAGCAATTAGTTTATTCATAAGCTGTTGCGGGAAGGGATACGGTGAATTGAGTTGCTTTTCCCACAGGACTAACAAAGGGGGAAGTTGTAATAATATAAATAAAGTTAGAATTGCAGTTGCATTACTTATTGTATGAGTTAAATTATTTGTAGTTGGCTAGCTAGCATAGACATGGAATATATTTTTAAAAATAAACTGCTTTCACATTTTTAACCTGCGATGCCCCCTAGTAAAACATGTAGCTTTACCACCATGTCATAATCTCAGAACAATCTGGTATATGAATGACTCTTGGGTTTGGGTACGTGTGAAGCTAACAAAGATGGATACCCACATACAATCATATCGCAGGTCTGATTCAGAAGCTAAAGCAGCTAAAAGGTTAGCTGAACTCATTGATAAGTTTAATACATTTTTACATAACTGTATTTACTGCCACATAAAAATGGATGAAAATTTACAGTTCACCATTAAGTAATTTATAGAGGGGAGAAACATGGAGTAATCTTGGAGTAGTTGTGTTCTACTGACCCTATTTATTTCATATTTCATCATATGATCATGTTTGATGGTGCTATTTCTGTGTTAATACAGCTAGAAAACCCTTGAGGGAAACAATTCATACTACCTTATTCATCTGTGGAATGTATATGTTTGGCTGTAAGTTCAGTTTTCACTGTGTGTCACCTTCAGAGACAATATGCTAGGGTCCAGTACTGACTCTGAACTACAGTACACATGGAGGGCTTTGATAACAAGTTTAATCACATTGCAGGATGAAATATAAAAAATAAGAAGGATAAAATAAAGAAAACACGGAAAACACTAGAATGCCAATGGCTTTTTTTACGTTAATCTCAAGACTTGTACACATATAAGAAGAACAACATCACCAGCTGAAACACGACTACTCCCAACAGCAGAGCTTTCTTTTAATGTAAAACTTCTGACCTTGATTTGAAATTTAAGAAGGTAATTGGTATGAACTCTATAAGAGAGCATAAAGCACAGTACTTTATAATTTATTTGTTCCTTTGTGTTTTGTATTTTGTCTGCATTACGCAGACAATGCATATGTCTGCCACATATGCATTGATTTTGTTGTACAATGCATATGTGACAGACAGCACTTACTATTCAGCCATTACCATCTTGATTTTCACTTTCTCCAACCTCCCACAGTGTTGGACAAATCCAAACCAAATACAAAAAACCCCTTACTGCTCAGTTAGAAATGGTGTGATTTCAGTCTTGTTATTGAGACTGTAGCTTTGTACAGTTTTTCCAAAATTCACAAAAGAAAACAAAATCTAATAGAACTCAATGGAATTTTTGTGGTGAAAAAGCTCATTCCTTGTTAGAAGTCTATGTCAAAGACACACTTCAAAGCAGAAACACTTTCTAAAGTGTTAGAACAGCCAAGAAACTGTTCACTTCACCTAATTTACACACATTTCTTTCAAAATATATAACCTACAGCGTGATGTTGCTGCTTAATATAGTTACCTACACTGTGACATATTCATATGTCTACAGCTTTTAGACAGATAGATATTATTGTCTTGTCTTTTACATCGTTAGAACGTATAATTCTAGCATACATCCAATATCAAATATTCTTGGTTTCCTTTTTTTCTCAATTTGATTCAACTTTTTCTTTTACACAAACAACAATCATTTGTTTGAGATTTACATTAATGATTGTCTGACAAGTGACACTATTGGCTTTCATTTTCCTCTTTTGCTCAGAAGATGTGGGAAACACCATAGAAACCACTGACCAAGCATTTGCTGTCTTTCTGATTATTAAATTGGTTTCAATTTCCTGACTTGGAGTAGGAGCCTAGATCTGGGATTGATGCTGAGCTATGTGTTAGTATTATCAATAAAAATAGCAAATTACAAAATTAGTGTTCTTTCTATTCTAAGAGTCCAGACCGTAAAGGAAACATATTCTAAAAGAAAGCTGCAGAACCATGTGTGCCACTGGTTTAATGAAAGATGAACAGTCAGAAATGTAAATACATCAAAATTAACTTCTGTGCTTATAGATGCTGCAACTATCTTACATAATGAAATATGTACTGATGAGAGAAAATGCAACTTCAGAGTAGAAAATACTAAGAACATCTGAAGAAAAATGTATTTTTAATTCTAAAAACTAAGCAAAAAGACATTTTCACTTAATCTCTTGAAATAAAGCTGAAGTAAGAGTCTAGATATTATAGGACCAAGATTATTATGATAAAAGTATGATTCATAAGCAACTTTTACAATTTTTGAAAACAATGTCTAGTTAGCTGATCTATGTTTTAGATATACCCAAAGAATGACAGTGGACTCCCACCAGTTCACAGTGTTCAGATTTGAGTGCAGATTAGGAAGATGGTTGATGCTAGTTTCTGTGGTAGTTCTAAGACAGTTTCTTTTGTGTGTATTAATGTATGTCAAGGTACATTTGCTACATTATTAAAGTAGTGAGTTATAAACCTTTTTAGACGGAATCTCAATTATTCTGTGAATATTGGGGGTCTACTATGTTGGAATTTACAAAGGCATTTCGAAACAATCAGGATATTTTGCTTCTAAGATTTTAAGATTCACTTTGAATCACAAGAGTATTTGATAATTCACTAACATGATGAGTTAACATATCCTCCTGATTATCGTTGCGCCATCTATGAATCCTTAAAAAGATGTGAAGCATGACAAAGAGCAAAGCTGCTCCCAAGATATGAAGATGTAAAAGGAGAAGCATCAACAGAAGTGACAGTCCCCCCATACACAGTTTGCATAAGTGTACAGAATTTGGTTACAAGGAGAGCTGATGCAACAGGGATGCAAACACGCTCATGTCTTGTCAGATACTCCATCCTGATATCTAATTCAAAAATACCTGATTTATTTTAGAAGATGGTAGAAATTTGACTTCCAACACCTGGTGTGATAGTTTTTGTTTAATTACAATTCTTTAATATTAAAATCCAATTTTTCCAATCAGTCCAGCCTCTATTATTTCACATTTATCACAGCAGCTCATGTTTAATTCCACCTCTGTTGATGGCAGTAAAAGGTCAAATGAGCTTCAAATAATCAAAGGAAAACAGAATAATTAAAACAAAGCTCTTGGTTTGAACTTGGCTGCTTAAAAAAGAAGAAAACATTGTAGCACATGTCGACTTTTGAGGAAGGGTCCATTAAGACGCTGAAGGTTACATCCACTCAGAGGAATGAGTCTGTCGTCTTACACAAAGTAATTACTTTTTATACTGATGAATCTTGTTTCCATTCCCTTTTGTACAGTATGTGTTGTATTCCAACCTGGAGAGCGTTTAATAGATGATGTAAGAATCCCAACCACATGTCTTCTGATGGTAGACATGTTTTGTGTCTACATCAGAAAAAAAAAATCACTGTTAGATCTGAATTCAGTTGATTCTTTTCCTTCGCCAGCTGTCTTTTTATGATGCTCGTCGCACCGGACCGCCGCCTCCGCTTTGACGGCACATATGTTTTGTCTTGTCTTTTTGCCAAAGCTCGCTCATGACAGATATTTTTTCATTGTTAAATATCAACAATTTGTAATGATTGATTCATCAGAGGTTCCCTCATCTATCTCCCCTTCAGCTCAACAAAGCGCTACATCTTCATCGACAAGAAGCAGAAAGAAATATCATTCTGTATAATCATCTCTGTCTGAAACATACTTTAGCGATCTCATGCAAAGTAATAAGAAAATATATAAGGCAGCAAAGGACGATAGACTTCTTTTTACTGCTGTGAGTGGAGGAGCTATTATTTCAGGTCTCTCTGGTGATATTTATATTTACATATATGCCTAGAATTTAAAAGATATGAGTGTATTTCACTCCTATAGTAATTTAGGTTGGATATTTTGTATAAATATGTACTGATTAAGGATTTGTGGCCAATGTCTATGTTTCTTTTTATAAGCCGACTGAAGCTGTTTTCATAAGCTGACAATAATCAGCAACAACACAATTCAACATGGCTTCACATGATTAAAACATAAAGGCATGTACTGGAAAGTAGACAAACATTAATGTTTCAGTTAGTAATATATATGTATGTGAAGCAGACAAAGGTAAATATAAGCAGGTGGGGTTTTAGACCAAATTTAAAGAAATTCAGTGTTTCAGCTGTTTTGCAGTTTTATGGATGTTTGTTTCTGATTTGTGGTGGATAGAAACTGAATGATGCTTCTCCATGTTTGGCCCTGCAAAGCAGACCAGAACCAGATCCAAATTGTACATCTTTTATGTATTGTGGTTCTAAGCCATTCAGTGATTTATAAACTAACAGAATTTATTAATTTATATACATGTGATTTACTCTCTCAGTTGAAGGACTTTAGAACTGGGTGATTTCCTCTATCTTCCTGGTTTTAGAGACAACGTGAGTTGCAGTGTTTTGGATCAGCTGCAGTTCGAGGATTGATTTATAAAAACAGGCCAACTTTAATTTTAAAGTACATTCCTTTAAACATACAGCAAGACTGTGACAGAGTAGAGTTTGATACTCCATCAGAGCCAAGCACACAGAAGTCCAGCTTCAATCTGCAGGTGACGGCAGGTCAAGAGAACGAGCAGAGGCCTGTTGCTCAGGTAACAGCTGCAGTGAGAAAGAGAAGTAAGACGTATCAGTTCTTTAGTTCAGAATGATCCACGTCTCTGCCCCGGAGTGTAAGGACACATTTAGGATGGCAGTATTTTCCAGTCTCTGCCGGTGGCTGGAGGTGAGAGGGCCTTTGGTAAAATGAAAATGATAAATAACTGCTATCACACCACCAGTTCCCAGGAAACACTAAACGTTTTGTCACTGCTCTTCATACAGGGTCACCTTGAAGTCATGGCTTTACGTCATGAGTAAGCCCTGAGCTTTTGGAGTTCAAATCTTAACATGTAACACCAGTAGCAGCCTCAAATATGAAGCACTCAGAACAGCCGGGATGAAGAGTGCGGGAGACCAAAAGTGTTACCACCCCAAATTTGCCCAAAGTTATGAGTGTGTGTGCATTGTTGTTTGTCTCTGTGTCGACCTGCACACCGCCTGTCAATATAGATGTATAGATTTTTGGTACAATACTGTAGAAAATAATCTAGAACCTACTTAGTGGAGGAGAAATTGGAGAGGACAGTGTGAAGCACGAGGACTTTAAAGGCTCCCATATGCTCAGCCGCAGACTCTGCATGCACCTTCCATGAACTAACAAGTGAATCAAACTAACAAGTTTGATTCACCAGCAGTTGCACAGCCGCTGTACAGCTGCTGGTGCGGCACAGTGACTGGTAGTCACTCTACGTGTCCTGTACTACTGGTTGCAAGACTCTCATTCTTATCAGCTCGGTGATGCATACAAAGTAGCTCAGTAGGAACATTGTCTCCCTTCAAGTCAAGTACCTGGTTGTAAAAACGGAGCTCTGTGTGGATATGTCCAGCAGACGTCCGGTTTGAGCAGATGCAGACTTCCATAGAGTGAAGTATGACCAGGTATGTGGGAACTTTAACCCCTCCACCACATTAAGGTGGAACTTCAACAACCTCACTTTGGTGTTATGACCTTCTATAAACAGTTATAGGAATCATTCCCAGAGAAAACATGACATAAACAAATTGAAAATTTTCCAAAGCAGGTTGGAGAACCAACCCCGGTGTTGCCTCGGGACGGGTAATCTCCATATAATATTTGACTTAGTTACAAGTAAAACGAAATCAAATTTATTTGTATAACACATTTCAACAAGGTATTTGAAAGTACTTTACATCATAAAAACTCAAAAAAATCAAAAAATTGAAACATTACATTTTTCCAGGTGCCATCATTACTTGGTTTGTGTTTTATTATGATACAAAAGCATCTCTAAACAGGAGGGTTTGTGGTCTAGGTTTAAAGGAGCTCAGTGTTTCAGCTCTTCTCCAGTTTTGTGAAGTTTGTTCCAGGTTTGTGGAGCGTAGAAGCTGAATGTTTGGTTCTGGATCTGGGGATCCCCAAAATATGACATTTAAAAAAGCAGCACCACATTTTCCCCCCTTGACTCCTCAGTTCTGGGACTTATTTGATGAATGGATCACCACTGAAGGGATGTAACTTTTAATACACTTCCAAATGTGATCTTTTAAGCTGCCTCTATATAATGCAGAAAGCTTATCCAAATCTTTCCTCCCACTGTGTCGTATCTAATAACAATTTCATACACCGCCACTATTTTAAGATTACTGGGTTTAACGTGTCATATCAAGTCCAGAGCCTTAGTTTGAACTCTTCCGATTCTTTGTGGTTCTCAAGCCGATGAATGCTGGATGAACTCACTTTTCTTATCTGGTCACTTTAATGTGTTTTCCCTGCTTATGCAAGGCCTCTCACTCAGGAGATCCTATCTAGTCACAGTGGGACCCACACTGGGTGGCCCTGCTCCATTTTTCACTTTAAATGATGATCATTTTTCTTCATGTGACATTAATTTACTTTCGGCGACTCAATGAGGCCTTTTTTTTCTTTGATGCCCAGTAATTGCAGAGCACATTTTTTCTTACAAGAAGTCAATTTGAGATTTGCATGAAGAATGGCAGGGCGTCATGGTGGAAGGATTTTGCAATAAAGAGACAAGCGATTGAAATTGAGATAGTCGTGAGCGGCCACAGCGTTGGCCACAGAAGGCTCTCATGCAATAAAAATGAAGCACAAATTGGAAAATAATGGAGGTTTACTCTGGTGCTGTCAAAGAAAACTTCTACACTGTCATCACAGGGTCGAAACTTACTTAAACCTTGCAAGGCTAGAGTAAAGTAAGAGCATCAAATGCGGGTTTCTTTTCTTCCTTTTGTCTTTTCTGACAAAAAGCACCTTCGTTGCAGGTAAAAGACGTATTCTAACTGAAAGTAAAAAATGTCAGGATTATAAATTGATATTGGACATTCATTAACTCACAATAACTTTGATTGCACTTAGGTTCTTGGGTTCTTTTTCAGAAAACACACTTCTGTAGTTCTAGCTGCAACATGCCAGGCTAAATTAAATATTTCACAATATTTGACAGGTAGAGGTTAGCCCACATGAGCTTTTATTTTTAATATAAGGCCAAGATGAGCAACAAAGGCTAAACAAACAGAAAGAAAAGTCTTTTTTTTCCACTCTGACATTCTCCATGTAGAATCTGTTCCACCTGCTTTCTCTGCTGCACATGATCGACCTCTAAAGTTACTCTGAGTTGAACTACAAAAAGTTTATTAGCTAATTTCAATTTAGGTCAGAATATGATTTGCACATTGAGCTTCAGCTACAACCAATTATTAATGTTGAATATTGTTTTCATGTTGACTTCCTGTTGTGGGCGGAGCTTTGCGCAACACGCAAATGTCCTCATTCACTCAGTGCGTTTATAGTTACACATCGCTTAGGATTTGTTGCTGCGCGTTTGCGCAGTGAAGGAAAGACGAGACCAGCTGTCCAGCTGTCCAGACAGGCTGAGAAATGAGATGCAGGGTACAGAGCCAAAGATCGCCGATCCCGATCATCACCGATTTCACGGAAATCGGCCGATTATGATCGGTTACCTATCGATTGGCACACCTCTAATATATAACAGTGATTCTTGAGAATAGGGACAAAACAGGTCCTATGGATAAAGCACACAATTTGAATAAAATATACACAAAATATAATTTTTTCAAATATCTGACTAAACTAACCTAGGTCATGTGAGCACAACAATGTATATTTTCTATGTATTTGCTGAATATTTTTTTATTTTAAACATTGTAGTCGGTGGATGATGCCTGTAAAATCCTTTGTCCAGGAGCAGAACTCAATACATTATAATACTTTAAAACAATTTTAAAAATACTAAAATTATATATTATGACAATTAAGTATAAGTAGTCATATAAATAATTATAAAGGTATCAATAAATTGAA
>CAEGAF010079299.1:0-35929 GCA_903067075.1 Micropoecilia bifurca
TAAAAACACCTTTGATTCGACTGATGGAAAAAAATAAAATAAAATTGCACAACTTTTATCTTTAAAGTTTGCTTCATGTGCTCCTGTAGACTCCAGAGGGCCACATACAAAGTTATATCGTGCCAGATTTGTCCCCGGGGCCTCGAGTTTGAAACACGTGCTTTAAAACTCCACCTGTGTAGAGCTGCCTTTGATTAGCAATAAAGTCGAACATTGATCAACGCATTTGATGTGTGTTTTCTTGATGATGACATTTCGACAAACTAATGTTTATTGCTCGACTGATGCGTTTATGATATAAAGCACTTTGATCCGCCACGTTGCTGAAATGTGCTACACAAACGAAACCTGACTTAAAAATGCAAGTCCTGGTTTCTAACTCTCATCTGCAGACTTTATTTGACCAGCAGCCTCTGCGACTCCTCCCCTCCCCTCCCTGTGGTATTTATAGAAACAGCTCGTCTGCCAGGCAGAGGTAAATAAGATGAGTGAAGAGATGCTATCTTTTATTGTAAACATTATGCACAACACTCCTTTTGCTTTATGAGCTAAACGGGGGGCCATTGTTTATCACCGGGGCGTAATCGCCAAGTCGGCACGGGCCTTGACGGAAATGTGCGCGCGTGGGGAGCGTGGCGGGACGGGTGGCACGAGAACAGGAAGCCGGGAGGATGAGGGAAGATGGAGGAGTGGAAGAGCTGGCAGAGTCGGTGGGGGTTTTAGTAGGGATGAGAGGAAGGTTTGCGTCTGTTTTTACGGGAGGAGATTGAGCGCTTTGATCTTGTCCCTGCATGTCGGATCCCGTCACGATCCACAGTCTCGCCCATACATATGCATAGTGCCTCTAAACAGCCAGGCACTGTGCTAAAAAAAAAAAGAGCGCACCCTAAGGTGGGAGGCAGAGGGGCAGACGGATGGAGAGTGGGAGAGAGTAGATGTGTGTGCTTGGAGGGAGGAAGAACAGAAAATTAGATTTTTGTCCATTTGAAATCTCTGGAAACTTATCGTGCTTCTGAGAATTAAACTCAAAGGTGTGAAAATAAATTCGCAAAGTCCTCCCTATGAGGGGCCGCGTGAAAATAAAACACCCGGATAAAAAAAGGGAACAACTTCTAAATTACACAAGAAGGCATTCATATAGCACATACTTTAAAATGTCCTCCTTCAAAAGGGCTGCAATAATGTCTTCAGAAATATATGTGGTGTGCTTTCAAGTAGGGTGAAGTATTGCTTTGCTTTAGTGAAAGGAAGACCTGCATGTCTCTGCCTGATAATTGGCTTTCTTCATAAGAGTAAATTCAACCCTATTCTAAATTCACTTCAGATTTTCTCAAGAGATAATCTTCAGTTTTAAGTAAAAAAAAGGGGGATAAAAAAATTCCAATACAACATAAATCATCTCAGTTGTAAGGGTTTATGTTTTCATTAATTTTATTGAAGTAAGGAAACACGGTGACAATCAAAAACCTTTAAAGGATGATGGGGTTGTAGATTGTTATCGTAATATTAGGACTGATGTGACCAAATGACAACATTTATGAAGTATAAAAGTGGACAAAGTTGCAACTGTAGCTTGAATAACAAGTCCCCCCCAGTGGATTGATATATGAAGTTTTCTTTAAAGTCTGATCTTCCAATGCATTTCCCCCTCCTCAGGTTAACAACATGTAAAAGTTGATCTGCTGATTCTTTAGTAGATGTGGTAGTTTTGAATAAAAATGAAGGATTTCCCCATCAACAAATGAAAGCATGTCCCTAACCTTCATCTGATGTTTTCTTGTAGATCACAAATTGTGTGATATCTCTACTGATTGAGAGAAAATCTGAGGTTTTAGTTACTGACTGACCAAACGCTCATCTGAACTGTCAGAATCAGATTTCTGGCCTACTAACCAGTGCATCTCAAATAAAATCGCTCTAAATTTACCGACAGGTGATGAGTTATCTTTAGATACAAACTGTGCAATGATCATAAAATCACAGTTGGATGATGATGGTATGGCATTTGCTAAAGGAATTGCAGAAAAAAACTTTTTTTTAAATAACTGTTTACTCCAAATTATGTGCATTTAGGTTGATGACATCACACCAGGCAGGAGGTTGACATGAAACAACTCCACATTTCCTCTCCCACTGACTGACACTACAAATGATCCCTTCATGTCTTCAAGGATGAAATGTGCTCCTTCTGAGGAACTCCTTTTGCTTCTTTCTCGTCAACAAATCATCCAGAAATCCACGCAGTGTTTCACATGCGGCTCAGAAGTTTTGCTGCAGCCATTATGAACACAAGTAAACACGATTAACTATTGCTGTATTGATACCAAAGTAATGAAAATATCCAATGAAGCCGTTTTGCCAAAGACACTGAACAAAAACAGCATCGTTTAACACCTGAGCACATGCACAATGTTTATATGCGGAACTAAGTGTGCAGCACAATGTTCGGTAGGGCAACTATAAAATGTGACACCTAAACAGAACAGAGAAGACTTCCAAGCTGTTGATCTGGAGTTTGGGGTCATTTAAGGTTTTCCATGCAGCTACAGTGGAGGAAGAAATGTGCACTGAGGGAAACGACGACGCCAAGCCGAATGGAAACAAACCTGAGAAAAATCTGAAGTCCAAATCCAGCCGCCTGCAACGTTCAACAATCCCAAAATGGTTGCACAGCACGAGAGACGTACAACAGACTGGTACTGAGGAATCAGTTCCAAAGTAAAAAAAACTCTTCTACATTTTAACATTTCTGTACAGCACTAATTTAAAAACATCCTAAACATTTATCATTATCAAGCTTTTATTGTTGAATCATCCATCAATCAAGATTCAGTTTTTCTTGAGCGAACCAAAAACATTCCCAACTTTGCCCTTAAACCGAAGTACCAAACTTGACTATTTGTGTCCCGTTACATCCATCCCTACCATTAAATCATTGAAATTACTGAGAAAAAGACAAACGCAGTCAGAAATGCTCCAGATGCCTCAGCCAGCCTGTTGTGACATCCAAGAGAAAGTTGAAGTGTTTTACTCCGACTAAATGGTTTACAGCAAAACAAAGACTAATAAAACCACTGACCATTGCATTTTTTTATATAGGTGACAAACTATCCCTGTAATTAGTTTGGGTATTTTGTAGAGCCAAGTCTGGCAAGGTACTTTAAAAATACTGGCAAAAGTGCAGAAATGCACTAGAATCTCAGACTCAGTAAATTACAACTACATGACACCTTAAATATATAAATATATACTTCCACACCATATGTTTACATCGCTGTGTTAGCGCATAAATAAATGAGACAAAAATAAATCAGATACACATAAGAAAGCGAGGTAATAACTTTACGAAACGCTCATCCGTAATCACAGACAAGCTCCACTTTGATTCATTATATTTCTCCTCTTCCCTCCTCCTGTGTCTCCTTCTCCTTCCCTCTCTGATGGCGAAGCGGAGTCACCTGATTGACGTCCTGCGCCGATTTATTCGCAGACACAGGTGAGCGTCTCGAGTCGACATCCAGAGAGCGGCATGCCGCCGTATCCATACTGTCACTCATTACCATATCTATACCGTGGTGTGATCCTGATTCAGTTCCGGCACGTGGGGCAACTGTCAGAACATCGCTGGCTTTAATTGTGACAGAGATCCCTCAGGAGGAGTTACTGCACCTCTAATAGGGACTGGGGGAAAAAAAGGAAAAAAGGGGGGGGGGGGAATATGGTTCATTACCACACACTCACTACCACCCCCAAGTGGCGAGGATGTGTGTGTTGAGGAAGAACCTGCAAAGTGTGTGTTTACTGGAAACTACACTGTTTACATTTTTTTTAATGTTTTTTTTTTTTTTTTAAAAAAGGCCGATTTTAACCCAGTCCATGAAAATGTCTGTCTTACAAAATGCATCTTAAAGCTCAGACCACGCTGGCAACACGCCTCTACTTGTTCTCAAACCCTTCTCCCTAAGTAATTTGATCAGTTCCGGAGATGTGGACGCCGTTCGGACGCCCAAACCGTTTCCCGTCCCGCCTCCCGCTGCATTGTTCTGGCCCGGCCATCGCCAAGAGGAAGCGATCCGCTACGCTCGCTCGCGCTGCAGCACAAAGACAGGAGAGGGAGAGGCCGACGCTCGCCCGAAGCCAAACTGACACAAACAGACAACTTCAAAGTGAAGACTGTTGTTTATTTGGCGAAGGGAGAGGAGCGGAGACGGCGGAGGGAGGGGTGGGAGGAAAAAAAAAAAAAAAAAAAAGAGGAAAATTTATCTGATATGCAACTGTCAGGAGAGCATTTTCACATGTAAAATAGCAAGAGAGTGAGAGAGATTACCTAGAGGGGGGAACATGACAGCATTCACTAGGGTCAGGATGGATCATCATCTTCAGCAGCTCCCCCTCCTCCTCCTCCCTCATCTCCTTTTTTTTTCTCTCTCTCTCCATTGCTCTAACTTCATCTCTCCCTGTTTTTCCCTTTCTCCTTCCTTCCGTTTTTCTCCCTCTCATCCTGTTTTCAGACTCCATCACTCTGCACTTCGACAACCCCGGCAGCTTAAATCCAGACTAAATTAGCTGAATGAAGATTAAATCATTTGGCCCTGAGCTCTCCGAGATATTGGGAGGAAGACTGAGTAAGCTCTAAATGGCGTCTGACTCGGTTCGGACCTATATAAGCGTCTTGAGGAGAAGCTCTTCCTTCAGTGGCAGTCAATTGAAACCTGATTAGAGGGTGGGGCGGGCGGTTCGTTGGGGAAATAAAAATGGGTAAAAGATTACATTTCTGGGACAACTGTTTCCTAAGTAAAGTCACAGGCTTCGTTAGTTTTCGTTTGCGGGCTCAACGTTGACCGACGACAGGCTGGGTTTTCCCCCGGGAGGTAAGAGATTGAGGAGGGCAACATCATCACTCACAGTGCTAAGGAGAAGTGCTTTAGGAAGCGCTGCAGTCTTTGAGGTCTGTGGGTGCAAATCAGTTTTCGGCATAATGCTTAGTTTCACATTCAAATGGAGCTAATTCAATTAAGGTTGAGCCTGTATACGGTTTTTGTTACCTTGTGCTTTTACTATCTGCTCAGACAAGTTTCTACTGCAAACAGCAGTACTTTGGTTGGTTGAGAGGGGAAGATTTGGCCATGTGTTATTATTTTATTCCTTTTTTTCAGAAAATGTCCTGTAGCTTATGTCAAAAGTACACTAAAGATTTCACAAATTTAGAAACTTTACTTCAAAGAATCCAATCAGTCAAAAAATATTTCAGTCCAGTTTTTACAGGACTGCACTGTATTTGTCTAATTTTAAAATGTTTTCAATGTTAAAAAAGTATTAAAATAGTTTCTTGTGTTTGACAAATAGAACTGTTTTCAGCTGTCTCTAAGAGTAAAAGCAGCATTAATAGGAAGCTCTGAACCAAATGCTAGCATATTTGCTAGCGGCTAACATTTAGCCAGTCTCTATTCTCACACAACTAGCCGACCTGCTTTTTCATTTCAAAATAAACATCTCAAACATAAAAACAGGAAGTCAAACTTAAAGCACTCCACTCCAAGGCACATAAAAAAATGTTTTCACGAGGTTTGCTAGAGCCGCTGGTTACCACAACACCAGAGGAATATTTAGCTATTTTCATGTTTTTTTCAATGAAACCACATAATGACGTAGTGACCTAATGAATAGATAGGTAAAACGTGTCCATCTCTGCCCAAGTTAGATTTTTTAAAAATCATATATCTCTTCCTTAGTTAGACAGTGTTTAGCTCTTACAATATATTTTTTTAATTGCCTGTTCTCAAAAAAGCCCATAGAAGAAAGCAAGTTATTTTGCTAAGCAGCGGCCAGCTACCACCCTGTGTCCAGGTATGTCGCGTTTTTCCAAAATTACAGTATAAACTTTGCTAAAAAAACTGAATTACACTGTTGTTTTATTAAGAGGCCTGAAAAAAGTGTAGGAGGAATTAGTGTACTGGTTTATGGAGCAGGGCTGTGCTTTTCACACCTGTTGCTAAGCATTGCTGATGGCTCCAACTGTTTTCTTTACTCACAGGAAATACAAATCTTGAATACTTGGAATACAATGTTATTTTAAATTTTCATGTTAATACTTTGAAACTCCAATATATTTGAACAGTTAAAAAAATGAATGTTGCAGATTATGTAATATAATTACATAATCTCAAACTATCTAAAAAATATCCAGACATTTCACTCATCTTGGAATACTGAACATGAAACTTTGCCTCCACTTAAGTGTGTGAATGTGTGTGAATGGGCGAATGACTGTGTGAAATGCTTTGGAGTCCTCTGGACTTGATAATGCACTTTACAAGTATAGGCCAGTTATTATTTGGTTATTAATTATCAAGTAGTTGATACCCACAGCATTAAAATGCCATTCCAAGAAAATTGGTTTTACGTGAAACCTACGAAAAACTATACATATCACAGAAAAAAACAACATACCCTGTCATGACACAGCAGAACCCTGTGGATTCAACTCCACCAATCTCCATAAACTATTAAGTAAAGGAGCCAATCAAAAGTGACTAGCATACTTCAAAGGCATGACAGAAATCCAAATTATTTCTTCACATTTTGACCAAATGAAATTGTGTTTTTCAAAACCACAGCACAGATTGTTCAATAAATAATATCTCCAGGTTCCTTTAAGCTGTTCCGGCTTAAGCAGGGCTTATATTTCATTAAGAGCGGACTTGTCCAAACTAAGATTAACAGCACATGGTCATACGATGTAATGTAAAGTCTTCAGGTACATTTTCTTCATTTTGCTGAAAAAGTGAGTTAATGTGGGGGTGAGCCATACTCAGCAGGCGCAACATACTGTTCCCGGTTTGATTCCAGGCGCCAGGTCGTTTACTGCACATCTTCTCCTTCTGTCTCTGTCCTTTTCCCCATCCGGCTACTAATAAATAAAAGCCACAAAAACGTTTTCCACACTGAGTAAGTTAACATGTCACGACGAGTCCTGGTTTGTAGTTTCACTTTATTACCATATTTCCTGAAAATACTTAAAACTGAAACCGATGTTTTACCGATGTCCACTTGAGTGGGAGTGATGTGTCTATGGGCAGGAAATGAAAGTAGATGCATTAAGGCAGAAATGCATGGATACCAAAAAAGATAACCTGAACTGACTCATAGCCACTTAAAAATGCAGCACAAAAAAATTTAAGCAAACAAAAAAAGGAGACAGTTACTAGAAGACAAGACAGAATGATAAAGTGAAAAATGCACCGAGTTACATCTTACTGAGGACTCCTAAAACTTCCATGCAGAGGCCGCATGCGTCTGCGGAGTGCAGTAGATGAACCTCCTGCGAGACGAGCGCTGCAGCATATGACTGCAATATAAACAACGGCCCTCAACAGAGATCCTGTTGCTGATTTGTGTTTACCTTTAATCCCGGGAGAAAGAATGAAAGAAAGAAAGGAAGAAGGAAAAAGAGAGTGAAAGATGAAGAAGAGGGGGACGGAGGAGGGATGAAGAAGAAGAAAAAAAAAAGATAATGAAATAAATAATAAAAGACCAAGCCCATCAGATAAGCTCCTGTTTATCCCGCTGTAGGGCAAATACAAATTGTCAATTTAATGAACACGGTGGACGTGATGAAAGCGGGGTGAAGGAGCCTCCTGCCTGACAAACAATCAGGAAATGTTATCTTAATATTGTTGCACGGTTATTCAGCTCATAACGTAGGGGGTGCAGAGGAGCAGAGTGTGTGTGAGAGAGAGGGGACGAGGAAGGAGGGGAGGCACAAAGGCCAGGTCCCTCTGTGGTGGCCCTGTTATTGCCTGTTTTTATTGGGAGCCATAGCTCAATGGTCCCAAACAGACAAACCTGGATATGACCCTCAGAAGTCCATGCAAACACGAATAAAGACACACACACACACACACACACACACACACACACACACACACACACACACACCAAACTCAATTAGAAAGAAGTCCTTTTGAGAAGTAAATGAACCCCTCAAAGGATTTCTTTTTGTGTTTATGATGTCTTGTTGCCTCTCTAGGTTCACCTTAAAAGCTTAAGGGGCCTTACAGATATTAGACAATTATTCAAAATGCTTCAGCAAAATGGCTGCAAATCAAGAGCTTAAAAAAAAATAACAAAAAAAGGCCTCCTACTAAAATTAGAGAAAATGTGATTTATGTGATGTGGCAGGGATCAAAGCCCAATCCAAGACCCCATCAACACACACACACACACACAAACATGCAAACAAACACAAACACATATCGTTTAAACACTTTGAAAAGCGTTCACATGCTTCACATCTCGAAAGTTTTTTTTTTTATTGTTAAGTCTTGAATTTAAAGCGTCGCAATCTGAGCAACAGCCACTGAAATTAACTATTATCTCCGTTTTTATATATTGCTGGTGCTAAATTGCGTCGGGAAGAATTACTATCAATATGAATATCTGCAACAATAACTCAGGCGCAGTGCTGAGGACAGGATGCTCTTTATCAGGCTTCTGATAGGCCTTAAATACAGCACAAGGCAGCCATATCAGAGCTTTTTCTCTCTAATATCAGGCCGCATTAGCACCTCGTAAATCAAATTACACTGCTAGAATTTCATTAGGCTCACCTGCCAGCGCTGCTGTGCTGCAGAAATATTTATGTTTTCATGCTGCAATTGTGTGCTCTCAGGTACACAAAAGAGAAGTAATGGGAGGCGGGTGGGGGAAAGAAAAAAAAAACTGGCGATAAACCTAATTATCTTTTAAGAATACAGAGAAAATGTGTCATAAATTGTGGCGATCCTGAGGAGAACCGGCGGGCTCCGGAGCCTGGGAGTTTGAACGAGGTAATAGAGGAGGAGTAGAGAAGAGCCCGGCTCTGCCGTTTACCATCTTTAACCGGGGCTAAACTGCCACAATCCAATTAGCGGCCTCCTCAAATTCGCTCTAAACAGAAATCAAACAGGGTGATGTATGACAGCGATCAGCGGGCCCTCAACGACGGGCTAATCCGATAAAACCGCCGAGCAAGAGCGCTAATAGTGAAAATACTCGCTCAAAAAAAACAAAAACAAAAAAACAGCCGAGATCTTATGACGGGAGTCTTTGTTATTTAATTACCTCAAGAGAATTTCACATTTCCATTTGTTTATCTGTTGTTGCTCGCTGCAAGTTGTAACGACTTTGCAACACGTAAGCCTCCGCTGGAGGTGGGAGGGAGCAGAGAGGAACGAGAAGGCCAACATTCCCACAGAGTTTGCTTTCCCTGCGCGGAGCAGCTGGGCTCTGGATGGCCGGAGTTGGTGCGGATATGGATTTTGATTAGACACAAAGGGAAATGACTGAGCCAGTGACCATAACGACAGGCACTTAATAAAAGGTGCAGTCTATACATCAAAGAGCATGTGGTTGTAAATCACTTGGCCCTGTAACGACCTGCATCCCTGTCCCATTACGGAGTCCTCCCCCCCTCACCCCACCGCCCCAAACAGGCCACTCATATTTACTCTCCGGGCGCCAATATCATTTTAGAATAATGAGCTTTGCTCTTGATCTAATTAACAGGGCCCCGGTTCATTTGTTTGTTTTGTTTTCTCTTTTCTGTCACTAAAATTAGGACCCTGGCAGGCTGCCTTAAACTCAGGAATATTAAGCGAAACGGCTTCGTAGTCTTGAGAGGTAAAAGTTAAACTGTGTATGTCTTTCATCAGAAAGTTTAAGCACACAAGAAATTAAAAATATTGGCAGGTTTCGAATACAAGCCTCTAAAGGTATTTACATTCAACCAAGCGTAATAATTTACTGTGCATTCTTAAAAACAAATTATGCTTAATAATTTTGATTGGGATTTAATTGAACATGTTGGTTCAGTCTAATCATCATCATCATATCTAGCTAGTAAATAATAGTGAGGGTTATATAAGCTATATGGTTTATGTTATGAATTAATTTATCCAGCAATAAACTTTTGGGGTTGAGAAAGTTTTTGTGCTGGAGTAAGATTTTAAGCTTACATTTAACTTTAACTGGTTTAGCAGCAATGCTAATGCTACAATCAAACTTGCTAGCTAGCTGGGCTGCTTAACCCAGAGTCAGACATCAAGAACAGGGTAGCTGCACTATAACAATGGATGTTGTTACATATTTGCAATTAAATTGATTACAATTTTAATACAGCATACGAGTTGAGTAATGCTAGCTCTTTCATTTTTTTCTTGTCTGAACATTTTAAATGTTACGTAATTTATGTTTGTTTAGTCAACTGTACCTTGTTGTGGTGTGGCATAACAAAGAGTACAGTAAAACCATATATATATATGTGTGTGTGTGTGTGTGTGTGTGTGTGTGTGTGTGTGTGTGTGTGTGTGTGTGTGTGTGTGTGTGTGTGTGTGTGTATGTGTTAGGAAAATAAATATTAATCTGTAGGTAAGACTTGTAGTTGAGAAAGTTTCTGTGTTGGAACAAAAACTATTGCAAGTTGCTAATGCTAATGCCAAAGTTGTCGGCAAGCTTTACTTCTTAAGTCAGAGCCATTGGTCAAAAAATTGCAAAAATCTCTAAATTGAAATCTTTTTTGAGCAGATTTAAATGTTATTACTGCAGAAGTTATATTTTATCTTCATTGACAAACTAGTTTTGTTCATTTTTAACAGAGGACTTCATGAAAGGAATAATTTAGGCTCTTGTTAGTCATAATTGTCTTTTCAAAGAGGAGCTAACAGAGGCGTCTGTTGGGACAGGAGGGATCCTCTGTATCGACAAAAATTTGTTTTTGAACACTTATTACAGTGAATCTTAAACTATGTCTTTATTAATTATTATTATTATTATTATTATTATTATTATTATTATTATTAATAATAATTAATCTGAGCAAATAGGGTTGAAATATAAATTTAGAAAGATGGCTCTGAATAAAGATGTTTGAAATAAAGACTAATATCCTGTTCTGAATAAACTGTTAGTTGTACAAATATATCCGGCTCCTATTTTATTAATAAAATGCAAACTAAGAAACAACGGCTGTTGTCAAAACACAATGAGAACCTACCTTATTTAAGTAATTAAAGTATTTGAATGGAATCACCACAAAATATGATTAAATCTAATTCATTTTGTCAAGTAAACGGAAAAATAAGTCAAACTTACCTCAACCGTTTAAGTTGCTGTTAAAGGTATATATTTTTCTACTCAGAAACACTTACACAAATCTAGATAAATAAATGTATGTGAATTGTTAAACCGGTTTTATCGGTTAAATCCCGTTTCTTCTATCTGTGTACATGTGTGTGCATGGGGGGCGAGAGAGGGGAGGAGTTGTGCTCCAGTGGGCAGAAGTAAACCAGGTCCATTCTCTCTCTTATTACTAGAATTGTAATTCAATGATCACCTTAGATCACACGCGTGCCATAAATCAGATAGGCCTGACAGAGGATGAAAAATTGTATTAATAATGTGAAACTTATTATACAGTCCCAAATGCTCCCTTGATAAATGACATTGTTTGGGCCTGACAATGATTGCATTTAAAACATTATTTCTTTCTGCGGGTGTGCATGCGTGTGTGTGCGCGCGCGTTTGTATGTGTGTGAATTTGCCGGACGAAGTGGCCGCGGTTTTTCGCGGGGTGGGCAAGAAGAGAGAGGTGGGGTTCTCAAGCCTCATAAAATATTCAAGATGTTTCCCACTGTTCCCTCTCGAGTCCAGTGGGCAGACGATGGTTGCGTCTGCAGGGGTATAAAATAAAAATCAGTGTGTGTGTGTGTGTGTGTGTGTGTAGCCATCAGGAATCAAGCGGCTGGTGGCTCACCGCAGCGTAAACACCAGAGCTCAGGAAAACCACAAAAAGGAGCTACACACATATTCCGAGTCATAAAGCGGCAGCGCTCGCACTATTATCATGACAGAGCCGAGTCAGACTTTAACCGGTTTGAAGAACTGCAGAAATCCAATAGTTTGGTTTGTTAGTTTTTTTTTTTTTTACTCTTCAAACCCAAGATTTAAGAGATGATGGTTCAATTTAAATAAGAGCTCGACTTAGTTTGAGACTTACTTTTCTTAGAGAAAAGCAAGAAAATGTAAAAGGCCACACACCGTTCCTGAAATGTTTGTTTTCTTCATCACATCGGAAGAAGCTAAAAAGGGAATAATTTCTGATTAAGTCCATTCTGCATTTATCAACTTGAAGAAACTATTTGAGAGACAAACCGCAGAGCAAAATCATATTTATCCTTGACAAGTTATTTAGTGGGGCCATGTATTTTATTTTTCTTTTTGCCATTTACAAAAAGTTCACTATGCAGATGGGACAGATTGAGGCAATCAGCCTGTCTGGCCATTGCCTGTGAAGCAGGAAAAACCAGATGAAGTATGATTTAAAAAGTGGACATTGCACAAGAAATAAAGCATGTAGAGAACACACTGCCTCTAAAGATGGTGTCAGATTCTTGCCTCACCACAACTATTTAAATAATTGTTTGAATGGGTTAAAAAGCAGAGAAATGAAGCACGTTAAAAGACAAACTGTGTTCTGTCACGTCTATAACCCACTTTCTACACGTCTGTTTTAGTTTAACGTATGAATAGTTGGATGAACGGTACAGATGTCTCTATTTTACTGCGCGACGTTGCTGTCAATCGGAGCCACTCCAAGCATTTAGTGTGAAGGTGATCAATTCTTCATCAGAGCAGACAGAGTGAGTGACTCTTGTGTAAATACTCCATAATTATGTGTTACCAGAGTTTTGGGCCTCATAGGAAAGCAGGGAGATGATAATGGTGTGTTATTTACCAAGAAGTTGTGTAACTTGCCACTTAAATCTAATTAACATAGGTTCCAGTGTGACGGGGTCTACTGAACACCTCTGCTTTCCAAGCTTTTCACTTTTAAAATCATAACTTAAGCAAGTGTTTGCAGTATCTGGCTGTATAAAGACAGTCGCCTCAACCAGAAGCTCTCAAGTCTGAACCACTTGGTGCTTAAATTGCCCCAAAAGGGAATTGAACCTTGTAGGTTAGATTTGGAGAAATTATCCTGAAGTTCTGACTTTGGTGAAGGTAGTCCAGCGACACAGAGGGACTCGACTTTATCTATAACCAGCCATGTTCACATCCTCTACTGTACTGTGTGAGGCGCCGACCCCCTTCTTCCCTACACTGATCTTATTACCCCTCCCCACTACCCTCTTCTCTTCTCCTCCTCATCTCCACAAATGACCATGATGGGAGGCCATTCATCTCACTCCTTCGGCCGCCACAATGAAATAAATCAAGAATTTTTTTTCCCACCCCCCCGCCCCCCCAAATATAACAATATTTGTATTTGGGGTGGGGCAGACGTAATTGATGACTGCGGCCATGCTAATTAAAAACGGCGGGGGTTTCATTAATCTTGGTCATTGAGGATAGGGAGGGGTTAGCGGAGTAGCCGCCACAGAGCTGGCTGGACAAGGGGACACGGGGGCCGCCGCCGTCGTCCTCATCGCTCAGGTGATTTGGGCCATTGTCGGAGTATATTACCAGAGCAAAGTTAATGTGAAGCGGCCATTAATAATCACGAGAAAAGTCACACAGAGTTGGAGTTGGTCTCTCAAGTGTCTGACGGAGTGCAGAGAAGAAACCCGACGAGACAATGAGGTGAACAATCACACGTGTTTACTGCCATGTTGTGGCTGGAGAAATTAATTGCTTTTCTGATTTGGTTTCACTTATTCTTAAAAAAAAAAAAAAAAGAAGTAAAACACACACACACAAAGGATGCTAGATACTGCTTTGGGGAATTAATTACTCAAACTGTTTCGGTGCGTTTCTTGTATTTATACAGCCATTAGAACTGACTGGATGAAGGTTTGGAGGCTCGCAGGTTCACGCGCAACTTTGGCTTTTTCCCATAACTGCTTAGCGAGAAGGAGAGCCGAAGAAAAAGAGAATAAAGCCAGGAGAGAGTGAAGGAGATGGGTGGGTGGGGTGGAAGCGGCAGCATATGGTGCTCAGTGCCATAAACAAGCTTTATGAAAAGAGCGGGGACATTTATTTAATCATGGAATACCTGAGGAATCGCAACGAGACACACAGTTTGTCCCATTATTGTTTAGCCATAAATTTAACTGCTTTACCTGAACGCCGAGGACGGGGCCGACGCAGAGGCTGGAGACGACGCTGGGAAGCAGGTGAATTTATGTACGAGTGTGTTTGCGAAGTGAGCTCGACGTGTTATGTGTGTGTGTGTGTGTGTGTGTGTGGTACTTCAGATGAATAGCCATAACAGTTATCCTCTGGTATCTGTGTATCTGCAAACATGGAGAGTAATAGACTCTGGGAAGCATCTGGGAGGGAACGCGGAGATAAAAATGTTATTATTTTATTCTTTTAGAAGTCTCCCCGGTTATATTAACATTTGAGTTTTGCACTTGTTTAATCTCCCCAGTCAGACAAAGGGTTTTCATAAAACCGTTGGGTTAAAGGCCCTCCAGTTTTCATGCAATTTTATATTTGTTTCAACTTGATAAACCTCCTCTGCACTGCAGAGGCTTGACTTAATAGATACCTACTAACTACATAAACACAAGCATCATCGTTTGAAAGTACACTCCGTTTCAGTAGGAGAGTTTTACCTTTTGGGACAGAAAAAAAAAGGATTTGGTTTTAGGCAGATTGTAAATGTAGTCAAATTTAACCTCCTACCCTGATGCGTACAAAAACATACTCCACACTTTTATTATTTATGAAAAAGTGTGAAAAATAAGACTTTTATTATTATTTAATAAAAGTCAAAATAGAAAAAATATAGATGAAAAACATGAGTAGGGCCGAGATGATCAATCGGATTAATCGTGATGAATCCATAATTGAAATAATCGAATTAACTGGAATATACAGACTCAAAAAGGGCATATTGCCAAAACAAGGACACACTCAAATCAGCAGTCAAGCCAAAAATGCACAAAAAATATATATACATTTTGCATTTATGATAAATAATGTAAAAAAAAAATTAGAATTCTAACCAAAACTTCAAGTGGCATAGTTTTATTCTATAAAAATTCTCTAAAAAAATTAAGCATCTTTTGCTGTCCAATCATTAATTGGTGCATCCTTTGCTACAAATGTTAAAGTTATATTATTGAGTTTTAGGCAATAAATGCTCATTTTCTAATTTAAAAGAATGTTTATTTGCATTTTTCAATGTATTTCTAATATAGTTTGAAATAAGGCTTAAGTGGTTAAATGAAAAATCTTGCAGATTTTGCTAGTTGTTTTAACTGATAAGTAGATTAACATCAGAATAATTTATGGATTAATTGATGTATTAAAATAATCACTAGTTGCATCACTAATTATGAGGCTTTTGGAGCAATGACCTTTGGCCATCACATACAACGCTGAAGGCAACATATCAGCACAGACGACTCAAACTAACCATGAAGCGTGGGTTATGATTTTGTTATGCCTGTTTTGCATCCACAAACTCTCTTATACAACAAGGCACTGCGGCTTTAAAAGTGACACCGTCTGCCCAGCAGGTAAAACTTGACATAAATCAGGTCATCATCAGAACAATAATCCTGCATAACACAGCAGATCTACAAGAAAATACTTGAAAAAGACAATAAGCTGTTGGGATGGCCCAGTCAAAGTCTACAGCTCAACCTCATGATACCTCTTCAGAAATAAGTTCCTGCAAACCTTAATAAACTAAAGCTAAGAAGTTGAGAAGAGTTGGCCAGTGTCTCCATAAGTGAGAGTGACTGATAGTCATTCAGAAAACAACTACTCAAAGTTTTAGCTAATGAAGATGGAAGGTAATGAGTCATGAAGACGTTCTCTCCATTTTGGCTCAGAACCTTGAAAGAACCAGATCATTTTTTACCGTGTACTGATCCGAAAAACCCTCAAACTGAGAGAGGATTCACTTTCCTTTTAGGACACAAGGAACACAAGGAAAAACATGAGCTAAGCTCCACTTCAAAGCCAACAGAGAACAAAAACCTTGGATACAATTAAACTCCAAGTGCAATTTTGTGTCTGCAAGCATATTTCCCCCCCCATACATACACACACACACACACACACACACACACACACACACACTGTGCCAGGTCAGAGGGACAGCGGTAGCTCAGAGCCAGCTGTGACCTGCCGGTCCAGGTGCTCAGGAAAACCGCTGTTAACGGCCACGATTGATGATCTAATCAAACTGTCACCACGGCGACCTGCTGCAAGGGGAGGAGCAGCGGCTGCGGAGCGGTTTGTGTGTGTGTGTGTGTGTGTGTGTGTGCGTGTGTGCGAGCAGAGAGAGAGGAGAGAGCAGGTGGGGTAGAGGGGAGGCGTTCAGGAGACCATGCGCATGCTTACCGTTAGTCCAAATTGAGAGTGACAGTCTCAATAGTGAAAAGGCCTCTTTTTTTACCCCCCCACCTCTTCTAAGTAATGGAGGACACAAGTCCAGCGTTCTTCCGGAGGATGTCACATAATCATGGGAGACGCCCCTCTGAAACATGCCACCTCGGCGACGTCTCCCCAAACAAAATGGCAAGGCCGCTCTGCCTTCTGTAATACTGCAGATCAGATTGAGAACGGCAGGCCTGGAGACGGCAGACAACACAGGCGGATGTTTGAACTGCCAGCTTCATACATCTCCCATGAAGGACGTTCAGAATCGCTGGGTTAAGGTAACCTCTGTCTTATTGGATTAGCGACATTAAAAGCTTTCTATGCTTTCTAAATCCAACGCGAAGTCTAAGAAATGTCCCCGTGTTTGTTGATTCCCTATAACCAAAAGCTCACTATAAAAACAATGATCTAAACCACAGAGGGCCACCTGCTTTGATTTACATGAACTAAGCTCACAGATGGATGGAGCAAATCCTGCAGATATCCAATGAAGAACAAGAATTCAAGTGAACTCATGAGGAAATATGCCAAAGTAAAAAGTCTTTGATCCCCAACTACTAGGAAACTGAAACATGCTTTCATAGTGTCGTTTTTCTATGTCATATTTTGCAATTTTTGTAAAATAAATGCAGTTTATTTTTAATTTTTAGCTAGTTGTTTAGCAGCATTGACAACCAGAGATTCAGGAAATTGACGTGGCTATATTACAAACTTACTGGCACTTCTGTTAATCATGTCTAAAGGCACTTAAAATAAACTCATCCCTCTTACAGTAGCCTAACATCCAAATAAATAAGTTCTAAAAAAATCATTACAAATTACTTTTCTTTTAGAAATATGTTTCTTGTCGCATCAAAATTATTGTAAAATAAATACAAGTGAGACACTTTTTAATTTGTGTCTCACTTTTTTTATAACTCAATCAGACCGTGTAGAAAAATAAGTAATTGTCCTGCTGTACAAATTATATGATATGACAGCAAGGTCCATTTCTCTTAGTGTCCTGAAAATAGAAAACGGAAGACATCTTGCCACACAGTTAGTTTGTCTGCATAAGTAATAAAATGATGACAATTATTATGAAATTAAATTGCTCCTATAGTTCAAAACAACTGAACCCGGTCACATTCAGCAACATTCAGCTTCAATGCACGCAATCAAAATCTGGAACAAACTTCCAGAAAACTGTAAAACAGCCCAAACACTGAGGCCATTTAAAATCAATCCTAAAAACCCACCTGTTCATCAAGTGGAACATTGCTGAACATATTAATGTACATTTTTAGATAATCTTATTGATGGCATTTGACAAAATGTAATGTTTATTGCTTGTTTCATTATTGGTGACGTTTTTTATAATGCAAAGCTCTTTGAACTTCCTTGTTGCTCTAATCTGATGTATAAATAAACCGGTCACAGTGGGGAGGATGGCTAAACACTCACCAAAACCTTCTGACAGAGTTCCTGTGGCATCAACTCCATAGCAACCATTAAATACGTTATATATACAATGTGTTTGTTTGGGAAGAATGCCAGTAAAAAAGCAGTTTGCTTAACTATACCAGCACTTTCAGTAGAACCGTCAGCTGAGACTAAGAGTGAGATTTTAGGCAGCTAGCATTACCAGTGAGTCTGGTGTAAATCAAAAGATATTTACTTTGAACAGTAAGTGATGCCCACTGTTAGGTATGGTGGAAACCATATGATTCTGCAAATCTGTTTCTCTCGGATGGCCTTGGGAATGTTGAGCGCGAGGCTTTCTGAACTCTCATTCCTGTCATTATTTCTGTCATCTGTCACTGCTGAAGACACTTCCGCAACATAACAGCATCAGTGTGTCCCAGCACGCTGCAGTTCCCCCTATAAATCACGCGAATGAAACCGTTCCTTATTTAGCCGTGAAGAGAAAAGTTCAGGAAGTTGTCCAACTTAATAGCAGCCTTGTTGATCGCTGCCTGTTCCGTGCGCGCTGTTAATCACCTTCCCCAGGATACATCCAGGACTGCCGCTCGCCCGTCCAGCGCGCATTAATTTAATCGCTGCTCGGCTAATTCATTGATTAATTGGTTCATTAGTGATGCCTGGCAACATCCATTTCTGCTATGACAGTCTGATGTTTCAATTGGGAAGAAAAGAAAGAAAAAAAAAGAGAAAAAACACAGGCTGGCGGCAGCCCAGTTGTTCCTCCATCCCTCTGCGCACCATGTCCAACTTCTGTCGACGGTGAAGCCATGCGGCCGCGTCACAGAATTAGCCGTCCGGTTCTGTGCTGTGGGATGACAAACGAACACGAAGGTGAAGTGTGGACATTCGCCGTTGTTCTTTGCTTGAGTAATGTCAGTCGGGCTTCAGCCGGCGGGGATGACATCATACAAAAAAAACTAAATAAATGAAAAATACAAAAGCTGGAGGGACTGTTGGAACTGCGCTGCCCAGATGAGGTGGAAGATGAACAACTGCTGCTGGTATATTCCACGAGTCAAGGTCACATTGCTCCGGCGTGAAAAGTGGCTTCCGACTGCGGGACGAGCTGTCAGCCGCTGACCAGCATCACTGTTAGTAATAGGAGCTGATGGCACCCTGGCTCACCCTAGAACAAGCAGGACTAACACGCAGCCCTGAAACGAGAGCCGACATGATATCACAGGCCGATCGAGATGCCCAGAAACACGACCTCTGACCCGGACTCTGAGACACAAGCTCAGATTTATAATTGGCATTTTTCCTCGCGAAGCCCTGCTGTGGCATTCTGGCTAATAAAACTAAAATGAAGATTTTTAGCTCTGAAACGTGTCCCGTTTCCTGCCCACAAACACACACACGCGCGCGCTTCCAATTCGACGCCATATGCCCGTGACAAGTGCATAAAAATGGTTCCCAGGCGTTCGCACGGGGCCAACCTATAAAAACTTAATGCACCTAATTTTCCAGTAATCAAACTTTTATAGACTGCGGTGGCTTTTAAACTAACAAATTTTAATTATCGCTTAATTTTAACAGCAATATTAGCGCGATCCCTCATTTTGCAAGTGTTCACTCGCCATGAAATATTGAGCGGGGTAAACAGGGAGGCGCGGCGTCCGCTGGCTCCTGTTCAAACGAAGCAGCCAGCGAAACACAAAGGTGAGCTAGAGGTCTGAGGGCCTGCCAGGACCGAGCGGGGACGGCACGCGCCACGCCGGGGCGCCGCGACACGCCGGGGCGAAATGGAGCTTTGTTGATACTGTGGGGAGGATAATGACGGAGGATTCCATTTCAGTAATCCAATTCAAAAACAAATACTCATCATTACACACAAGCTGATAGATTTTCAGAGTTTCTGTTCATTTAGAGGATATCAAAAATGCTGTCTCCAAACATGCTCATGGAAAGTTGAGCGAAAGGAAAAAACCTGGGGCAGGACAGTTCTAGTGTAGTGTGTCTGAAGCTGGATTTGGGGTTTTCATTGACTGTGAACTGTGATCGACTAAACTGATAAAAATAAATAATAATGACTAATATATCACTCCGATACCAATATCGGATTGGGATAACAGCAAAAAAAAAAAAAAAAAACAAGTATCGGATTATCTTTGCCTGCATCTAATATCTCTGATGTAAGAACTTTGCTCCAGAATTTAATCCGCTCGTTCATCTCTATCCAGCAGCTCTGGTATCCCACACGCAGACCCATTGGTAAATAATAAATGGTCCAGTTGTTCTTATACCTATTATTGTTGACTGCTCTTCTTTGTTTGAGTAATATCACTTGATCAAGCCTTTTCTAACATTCCACTCCAGAAAAAAAGAAATAAAAGTATATATGATTCATGCTAATATCGAATAAGGACAATATTAGTATCGGCCAATACTCAAAGCTGGGATATTAGTATCGTATCGGAAGTGAAAAGGTTTTATCGGCACACCCCCAGTAATAATACCACACAGTATAATAATAAACTTCTTGAATTAAAGAGTTGAAATACACTTTCTATGATATTCCACATCAGTTAGATTCTAGACGTGCTAGGGCCGGACGATTAAACTGACAAACGTATCACGATACAAGGCCTTGTACAACGTATTAACTGATCAAAAACTGATCAAAAAATAATCAGTCGACACTGATAAGTACTTCTTATTTTTTAAGTTTTGAATAATTGAAAAACTGCCAAACTGGTGACGTGACCTTTTCCTGTTTTATCCAAGGTTTCCTCTCCAGCTACTGAACTCATTTTCTCTTTCACTCCATGTATACATTTTCAAACATGGGGCATTTTGACCAAACATGAAACTGTTGCTAGGTAACCAAAGAGTGAATGAGTTGATGCCATTAACCTTGCGTAGCTGGCAGTGATGGGTTGAGCAGCTAAAGCCTTTAGTCTGCCTGTATCTCCCAGAATGCTGTGCAGTTCTGAATCAGTTAATTGAAAATTCAGACTATTGTATCTGTTGATACTGATCATGTGTCTATCACAAGACATATTGATCTATTGACTAGCAGTAAAATATCAGTATTTATACAATTTCTGAATTAATAGTATTAATATTACAATACTTTTATGCTATAAAAACCAGAAAAAAAGTCACTTAAACGGGCTAAAGAAATCCAGATACCCTGCCTGCCTTATCATGCTGTTAAATTCTCTCTTCTTGCAGCAGCCACACAGGATGCTACTGACTGCTGCCCTTGGGTGGCTGAGAACGAGGCCTTTACCACCCAACGCCAAGCCAGAGAGGCAAAGTGCTGACACGAGCAGATAAGAGAAGGAAGAAAGACGAAGATTAAAGCGCAGTTTCATTATCAATAATTAAGGGAAAGGATTTATTATAATGAATTAGGAGTTGTCTTTATCTACTCTTTATCTCCCCATCATGCTACTAACACTTTTATTTCCCTCACTCACACACACACACACACACACACACACACACACACACACACACACACACACACACACACACACACACACACACACACGAATGTACCCGCCGCTCGTCCACACTGCTATCGGTGTTTGTGTGTGACATGACCCCTACTTGCTCCGAGTGCTCCATATTGCCACCATGCTGGCTCCACGCATGGCTCTTCCGCCCCTGCTCCCCTCGTCCAGCACGGACGGCCTCGGCCCCGCGTGCCGGGGCAATATGGCCACGCTGCACTGCATGCTGGGACGCGGCCGCGAGCCCAGAGCCCCGCGCCGCGGAGCCAGATGCCCGCTCAGGCGAGACCGAGATCCGCCCCTGGCTCGGCAACACGACCGACCGCTTGTTCGCACGCCTTTAATTTGAGTTCGTACTCAAATTAAAGGCTATCTACATTTTAGCGAGTAATATTATAAAGCCATAGTCGAGTTTTGTACTTCTAAGCCAGACCTCCTCAGTTGAAGACAGACTTCAAGAAGCCGGTTATTAATTACATAACCTTCACCTACAGCTTCAGTGCAGTGACTTTAAATGGAAAACCAGTCCTTGTTTGCGCGGCTCTCCGCTGCCGTCTCGTCTCCGTTCGGTGAGTCACCACCTGCGCTGCTTTCGTGCATCCTGGAAGTTATTTCCGGATGTGGGTTCTTGCCTTTTCCCCCTTGAATTCCTGCTTTTCCTCCACGAGTTTCTAGCACCAGCTTAGCTCAGACAAGCGCTAATGCTGTAGCTTTAAAAAAAAAAAAAAAAAAAAGGAAACGTGCCCCTCATGGCAGTAAAACTTTCTCCCCAGCTGTGCCCTGTGCTCCGTCATCTACTTTAAACAAATACGTCTTTCCTCCAGGCCCGTCCGCACTCCGCTTCCAAGAGTGACGAGTGTATTAGTCGGGGATGCTTATTATTACAAGCGTGAAAATGGCGGGCGTTTTTAACAATTACCTATAAAAACAGATATGCGGGACGGGTCAGTTGTGTTTCGGCGCCCTGTTGTTAAAGGACTAATTACAAACAGTTGAGTCAAGGTTGCTGCTGTCAGTCAGGCTCTCAACCTCTGGCCTTTATGGTGGAGTGTTTGTTTAGGTGTCTGCAGACCCCATGCAAATATGAAAGTGGATACCAGGTTCATAAAGATGGGAAGATGTGCTAAAAAGGTAAATAAATAGTTGTGTTACGCAGCAAAAAAACAAACACTGACCCCATGTGTGTAAATTAGAACATCCTCAAACAGTAATATTTATTTCAGGGGTGAAATTGAAAAACTAAAAGATAACTGCTGTCATTTTTAAAGTAATATTCTAATCTCCAAAAAATAAGCAAACTGTAACCTTGATCTGAAAGCTGTAGTTATTAAAATTAACAGTAGTAAACGTGAAATACATCACTTTGTGTATTAAGAATCTATATATGCTTTATAAAATTGAATTGAATGACTGAAATCAAACATAATTTAAAGATATGCACCTCTACTATAAAATAAAAGGGCCGCATTATAGGTTTTCCCAGCCACATATTACCAATCAAGTAACTTTGACACCTTCAGTTGTTATAAAAATGCTGGATATTTCAAATATGACTGAAAGGAAATTTGATTTAATTGAAATTGAGCGTCTGTCTCTAAAAATAACTCCTGCTCTTTCTGAAACTCCGCCTTCAGGAAATTATCACAACATGGCTCCTCTATCGAACCTTTAACAATGTTTTCATTAGAAGTAGCTCATATCATGAGCTCAGCAGATGTGCAGTTCCACCAGCTGTTTGCTAATTACAGCTGGGTAGTCTGAAGGAGCCAAGCAGGGAAATCGTGTGGGAGGGATGGTCTCTGAAGCAGAAGCTTGGAAGCCGCAAATCAGAGGAGGAGCTTTGTCCTTGTAGGCGGAGCTAGGTCCACCCAGGCGTTTTGCACAGTTGAGCCAAGGGAGATTAAAGGATTTCTCAAACATGCATGAAAGAATCAAGGCGACACTCCAGGTATGTTTTTGATGACATTATAACAAAGCGTAATGCTCAAAAAAGTTGATTTTGCATAAAACGGCCCCTTAAAACAAACATACATAAAAGAGAAAAATGATGTAGTCAAGCAAAATGTCACCAGATCTAAGCTGAGAATTCCAGTTACAACTCGACTGAATTTCTCCTTCATTTAAACCCGACTTCCTCCTGAGGGGGCCTTCGTTCTTCGCCGCGCTGCTTAACGCGACACATTTCAGCTGATTGCCGTAACCTCTCCGCATCCCACCCCTCCTTTTATAATCAGGACAACCCTATTGTTCTCGTGTGAATGAAAACGACTCGCCGTGTTTGACGCGCAGCGCTCAATCAAAACGGGAAGCGTCGAAAGCTGCACCGCCGCAGCCTCAGAGGCTTCGCGCGCGCGAGCTGGAAACGTCAGATCGGATCCGTGGAAGGAGTCGGCGTGGCTCGAACTGCTCGCTCCGGCGACGTCAAGCGGGGCCAGTTCCCGTAAACCTGTGCGGACGTGTTCTTCGTGACTGTGACAGCACACACACACACACACACACACACACACACACACACACACACGGAGATAAAAGGACAAAAAAGCCCTCATCTGCGCTCAGTGCCTGCAGTTAGGACTGCTGGTGTGACTGAGACAAAGACCCAGTTGTGTCACTTCCTAACAGTTCAGCCCTGCCTCTCTCTCCCCCTCTCTCTTTCCCAGAACCTGTCAGGTAGTGGGAGTTTGGTGTCTCACCCTTCCCTCCTTTTCGATTCGTCTTCCTCCCTCTCCCTCCTCCTCCTCCTCTGGGGGGTAGAACAATGTAAGGGACTAATATTAGCTTTTTATTTAAACAGATCTGACCAGCGCCACCCAGCAGTGTCCGCTCTTCATTAGTGCAAAGTGATTGTATGGAGACACCGTGTCCTAATTTCCTACAGGTAGTTTTTCAGCGGCTTCCCGTTGATGGATGGACTCCAAGAGGGAGGGGAAGTTGCTTGAGAGAATACGGGTTAAGGCTTACTGGAACACTGCGGGTTTTTGTCTGATGATTTTTTTTTTTCCTCGTCAAACATTAAAACTTATTCGATTCAAAAAGTACTGTGTTAATCCCAAAAGAGCTACTGTGACGAGAAGGAAGCGGCGAAGCTGAGCAGGATTCAGCTCCGTCTCTCTCTTCCCAGCCACGCAGCCAGGAAAAAGATTTAAAGCAAAAGCAAAGGAGGTGGGTCAGCGGCGCTTGTCAACGACAGACAGAGTCATCCAGGACATTTTGCTTTGAAATCTCGTCTCCATTGCCAAGATATTGAGCATACAGTATCGCCATCTGCAACAGCTCTTTGAAGATTTACCTTTGGGAGAAATAAAGTATTTTTGAAATAATTTGATTCTGTTTTACAACTTTTTCCTCTTGTTTTTTCAGCCTCAATTTTAAAGGGTTGCCTGTGTTCAGCACCAGTCATAATGCTGCCTCCACCGTGGGACGGTTTGTTCTGGGCCTTGTGCAGGAATTGGTTCCATATATTTCAAAATATTCAATTTTGGTCTCATCTGAGCAGTGGTTCGCTGACGCTCCACTAGAGCTAAAAAAAAAATGTTAAAATGTTTTTAAATATTACAAGTATTTTCAATCGTTGTCATTTCATTTTTTTTTCTTCAGAGTACTCAAATCTGACCTGGTATGAAAAACATCAGAGATTTTAGTTCTGATCCGTGTCACACAGCTCTATCATATAGTAAGCTAACAATACAAACCACGAGGAGTTGACGTTTTCTTCTTTGTTGTTTTTTAAATCAACATTCGTCAAACTTCTTAGATATCCCTCTGAAATCGCTCTGTGTTTTTGGTCCCAGGCAGATTTGGCTAAGTGGAGTCTAGCATATAGCCAACAGCTAGTCAGGCCTTCCTCTCCTCCTCTTCCTCCTCCTCTCTACTTTTGACTAACAGATCTCCCAAGTGTTCTAAAAATACCTGGTGAACAAGGCTGCTGCAGCGATGGTGATGAAACTGCCTCTCTGACACTGTCCCACTGCAATCCATCTCTCCACCGCCTGCCAGCCAGCATATGTTTGCAATTGGCTCCCCCCACCAACCCCCATTGCCTCTCAACTCCCCACCCCTCAGCAAACTGGTCCCCAGTTGCCTGTTCGGATACACCCCCACCACACACACCCTCTTCACCCGTTCCTTACACACTAACACACACACACACACACGAGTGCATGCACAATTCCCCATCCACTCCCTCTCGCTGTCTCTCCTTCTCCCTCAGCAAGCGTCCTAGTCTCCAGGCCTGGGCTTTCAAAACCGGTGCGGTTATCAATCACTGAACCGGCTCTGTCTCGTACACCTACATGCACACACACACACACACGCACTTCCTCTCTTTCTCAGTTTCCTTCTCTTTGTCGTTTCGTCTCCAGTCTCTCTCGTCTTTCCATCCCTCCATCTCCGTCTCTCTTCCCGTCTCACTCTTCCGATCCTGTCGTCCTCTGCCTCCTCTTGCACATTTGCCCAAATTTGTTCCACTTAATAAGCCCTCCCCAATGACCTTGCGCTAATTAAGCTGCACTGCGTTGGAAATATGATGGTTAATTAATGATGAGATAAATTCTGTCTGCAGGACTGTCAGAAAAATGATGACACCGTGTTTTACAGGTTTAAATAGAACAAACCTTGTGGCTGTCCTCTCTCAAAGAGAGACGCAGGAGTGTGGGTGAGTGTGTGTGTTTGCGTGTGTGTGTGTGAGTGTGTGTGTGTGTGTGTGTGTGTGTGTGTGTGTGTGTGTGTGTGTGTGTGTGTGCAATGAAAGAAAAGAGGAGGTTGTGGTCATTTGCAGAAATAATCTGCAGGCCATGGTGGCTAATGTTTTCGCATATAGGTATGTTTTTTAATTCTATTCCCTTTTTTTTAAAAAAAAAAAACACTGATTAAATCAAACCGCTGGAGGTCTCCAAACTGCTCTGTGAACTTTGACCTTGTATATTAAATCTTCTATTTGGGCAAATTACCCCCAACATGCAACAGCTGAGTCTCTAGTGACATCAGTGTAACTTTATTTCAGTAAAATCTGACATTGTTTTGGTTGATTAAGGTCAGTGAAGATATCACTTCTTGCTCTTTTCTTACTATTTAAAGTCTAAGTTTGAATAGTTATTTATGACTTTGATTTTGTAACTTCCTTGTACAGGGAAGATAAACCTGTTGTGGTTTCTCATCGGGCCTGTGGGGAAGATCTATCAGGGCAGACTGAGTTTAGTTTCCCAAACCTCTTTGAAACTTGACATCATCTTGAAGGTTTGACCTGATAGTCTTTTGTCCAGGAACTTTGATTTCCAGCTGAAGTTTTTTTGTTGTTAATATTGATCATCACTTACTTATGGAAATGTCTGCATGAAGATTTTTCTCTACTTAATTTTCTTCCTCTCACACTTATTCAGGCAGGAAATGATGAAAGCTAATTCCAGTCCTGTGCAGATAATGTAGGAAAACTACACAACCCATATCAATATTGAATTACATTCAGTTTGGTAGAGGTGGCAAAGTATTTGCAGACTCTAAATTAGCTGCTGAAACTCTGCCTACTTGTGTATTTTTTCATAGAACATCTATAAAATATTCAAAAGAAAATGTGACTTAGGAAGTTACTTGACATACGTACGATTGACTGGTTTGAAAACCAGCCAATTGAGGAGCTGCAGGGTTTCTGCAGGTTTCACCAACTCAAATTTAAGACTTGTTAAAACCTCTTAAAGACCACTGTCAAAGGAACAGTCATGTATCTCAACAAAAATGTATGAACTTGTCCACCTAAGTGGTGATAAATTTGTACTTACCCAGGATGAATGCAAAAAAGCTTGCTAGCTAGCTAGCTAGCTGTGACTAGGAAGCTAGCAATGATGTTCTCTGTGTGCAATTTGGCAAAACAGATAACTCTTGTGAGAAAAAAAACAATACATAGTTTTTAAAGGTGTAGTTAGGATCACATTGTCTTCTTTAAGGTGTAAAAGTTAATGTTCCCACAGGTTTTATTCTGTGAAAGACCGCTTGTTTAGATGCTACCAGGTTGGTGCAGGAGTCATTGTGTGTAGAATTTTGCAACCACAACAACTAGTCTTTTTTTTGTTGCTAAATTACAAAATCTTCAATATTACCAGAGTTGGTTGCATCTGGTAATTATTCATAGAAGCCTGCTTCTTCATATTAGATAGATTTTAACTGTCCTGTCATAAGGAAAGAGGGATTTGAAAAGTAAAACCTCACTGCATTTGGGAAGTCACAAAGGGTACATGTCTGTTTTGGGAGTGGAAAAACTGAAAACATTTTCTGCAACCTGTAGAGAAACGGAGGTTACAGCATCCAGACCGTGGATGAAACAGAGCTGCAGCAGCTGAGGAAACCCCGGATGTGTTGCCACGTAATCCAGAGCAGCAGCTGACAGTAGGAATTTAGCTGATAACGTCTGAAAGATTGAAAGGCGTCTGGTCGGACCGCTCGCTGCTATATCTGAAGCCACTTGTCATGTCTAATACAGCATGTTGTCAAAAGTATCAATTTTGGTTACGGAGAAGTGAAAAAAAAAAAAAAAAAAGACACGTCTGTTTCTATTTTAGCAGCTCGCTTGACAGATTGAGAGGTGTTTAACGTCTCATTTGGGCTTGTCAGTGTTTGGGGGTGTGGAGGGAGGGATGCTTCACAACTTCATCTGCTCAGCGCATACATACTCACACACACACACAAACACACACACACACACACACACACACACACACACACACACACATTCTGACAGCAGGACTCTGTCTCTGATAGACAGGGCCGAGCGAGTGAGGCTTTCCACATGCGCAGCAAACCCCACACTCACATCCATAGACAGAAATGGGGGAAAAGCAACATCATTCATCCTTAATTCAAGGGAGAAAGATGAGGGAGAGAGTGAGATAAAGTTTGACAGAAAGAGGGGGAAAAAAGTGATGTAAGCAAGAGACGGAGACAGACAGCAGACAGCCATTTAACTCATTAGGGAATGAGAGGATTTCATGTTATATTTAGCTGGAAATTTAACTAGAAGGGAATTTGGGTTTGAGAGCTTGCAGAGGCTCCGGCAGAGTTTGCTGCAGTCATCCTCCAAAATCTTGAGGTCACTATTTTAGGATAGCGTGTAAAGAAACAGCAGAAAAGCAGAGCAGTTCTACGGGATCAAGCCGAGAAACACATCGAGGCTCTCTCTGTTTCCTTTAAACACTTTCCTTCTAAGTAAAGCATGATTCTGAATGCAGACAGTGACTTATAAAAACTGCAGCCGCATGCGTTTGATTTACCTTTCTTTACGCTGCCCGACTCCGTGTTTTCCCAGCAGGTGGGTATTGAGGTGTTTCTTCATCACAAAGGCCCATCTACAGAAAAAAAAAACAGAAAACAGAAGCACAAACTCAGCACCAGAGTTAACAGTGGAATACAATCAAACTTTACTGCAGGATCAAAGCCAGAGCTTTGAGATAAAAGAGTAAAACAAAAGCGCTCTATTCACCAAGGTCAAATATACAGACTGCAATTTAGACGAAAGCGATCGCTTTCAAAATACACAAGAACTGAATTAAAACACATTTGTTGCTTAGTCTCTTTAATTTTTTTCATAAGAAAAAAACATTTTAACAAATATTCACTGTAGCCTGGGATTACTAGAGCAGTTCTTGCAGTCAGTATCTAACTTGAAGTAGGTATTACATTTACTGTCCATGATCTCTCTGATTAGCCATGCTTTAATAAAAGAGAAAACAATATTAATGAACTCTTTAAAGGAAAGTATGCAACCCAAACCGACCTGCTGCTAATAAATTTTAGCACAATCAGAAGCACTAAGTTTGAGTCTGTTGACTTATTCGGCACCTTTTTTGTGGTGTTTTGTGTGGGTCTCGCTCCGAAACACGAGTGTTCCACCAATACACTCGCTCTCACACGTGCAACAATTTAAACGCACATGTATCAACAGAACACGCAATCGCACGCACATAATCAAAACCCAGCAGAAAGCCGTTGGCTCGACAGTCACCACAACGTCCCGACTTTGTCGAGGGCCCCGAGTTTAGCGTGTCTCCGAAACAGCTTATGAAAACATAATGAACGGATGACAGGAATAACTACTCTGACATCCAAGCTGCTTCGCCAGTGTTTTCATCCCCTGGCCCTTTTCATTTAGCACCCATCACTTCCCATTATTGTGCCACGGAGAGACAATGACCACATCTGAGAGCCGGGGACGGCGCAACGACCAGACATGAAAGCGGGCGAGGGAGTCGAACCCGCAGCTGCGCGGCTGGCACCGTCGCTGCACAAACTCACTGCCTCCCTTTCCTTCTTTTCTGGATGTTTTTATTATTTTCCCTCTCCCCCTCTCCTTCTTCCAAGTCGACCGTCGTTCTATTTCTTAGCTTTTGAAGCTTTCCCTCTCGCTCAGTAGTCATGTTTTGTGAAGCAAAAGCATAATTATTTCACCATTTATGTCGGTATGTCAGTTTTTGCTTCCCTTTTCTGCCCCCCACTCCCAACACACACTGCAGTGTCCTCCACGGCCCTGGAGTCCCGTCCGTCACAGAGGCCCCCGAGGCCGACTCTAACTAACACCATCATATAAATATTCAAACATGTTCCACTGTTTTGCCTCATTATCGTCACTCTAGATCTTCGCAATCCTCTCCAACTCAATCCGTCCACCCATCCAGTGATGCCTGGGAGAGAAACCCGGGAGCTAGCTAGTAAATCTTACTGCGTTCCAGTAAGGGAGACCGGCAAGATCAAAATGCCGGGCTTTGCTTTTGACCCGACACCGTCGTCTATAAATAAATATGCAAGTTAAATTAAGATATTTCTGGGAGGAGGTGGTGGGGGCGAAAAATAGTTAATCAATATCATGTTTGAGGGAAAAATCGGAGCCTCTGGAACACTTCGCTCGTGCCTGTTTAAGTCGTCGTGTTTAGACATGAAGGGAGAAAAGAGCTTGCAAACATTCCTGTTAATTATGTATTACAGCTGTCCTTCATAAACCTAATTACAGAGCGCTGAAAGGCAACGGGGGCAATTTGCATATGCGCATGAAAGACAAGACATATGCAAAATATGATTTTAATTAGCATTCTTTGATAGCGAGGGGTACAAATCAAACTGGCGTGTTGTGAGATTTTCATCTCTGCTTCTTTTTTTTTTTTCTTTTTTTTTAAAAAACAGGATTATTCTCGGAGTGGCACAGGCGCAACATGGCTAATGCCCTGTGGAGGCACCTGGCACGTACGGAAACGGCGACGTGCGTTCATATTCATGAACGTGCACGGCGCTAGGCAACCGTGCATAACTGGAAGTGGAGAACGCGCACAAAGGGAGATTACACGTTCACAATTAGTTCTTCACCATGTGATTATCTTAGCACACACACAAAAAAATGTGGGCTGCAAACACACAAACACACAAGGGCAGAAAAATGGTTATCCCTCCTCGCAAAAAGACATCTACAAGTACCCAATCTCTCATGCACGCACTAACACAGAGAAGGATCCCGTATCTAAATGTTAAGGGGCCAAATCCATTTGTTTAAGGCAGTGTGTAATCAGCCCCCTGCCCACGGTGTGTGTGCATCCTCCGCCATCCAGGTCAAGGCCTCAGCTTGTCGTCCCGCTGCCTTGGGCAGCATCATCAGCCCCAACCATCAGCCTTGATGGTTATTGTAACAAAGGGATACTTTAACATGCCATTCATCCATATCAATTCTCTTCCCCCTCATGAATTGAACTAATAAGGCTGTGCCTCTGCCCTCCAGGGATGCTCATAATATCCATTGCGGATATGAAAAGAAAAAGGAAAAGAAGAAAAGAAAAAATGAAAAGGCAGAAAGAAAGACGGAGGCTCTGGCGTTCCACGTTCGACTTTCCCCTCAGACTAATCGGCGCGCCACAGCTCGTTAGGTCCGTGACGTGCCGGAGCTTTACCGATAAGCAGGGGAGACACGGCTCAATTACCCACAGTTACCATCTTTCTCTTTCCCTTCTCACCCGCCGCCTGACGATGAAGAGATAACTTGTCAATATTTGATACAAACAACTTCATTTGCCTAATGGGGTTCCTGGATAGGCTCGTCCACAGGTCTGCTGCAAGGGATGAAAGATCTAAGAAGAGAGGCCTCAAGCCAGACTGGGCTTAGGGCAACTTGAACGCCACACCCACAAATCGGCCGCATGCCCATTAGGCGTTCAACGTGGCATGACGGGAGATGGAGCAAGGACATTCAGAGAGTATCTCACAAAGTTTTGCTACAATTTGTTCTGCTGGTTTCTTGAAGTTTCACTGTAATTGTAGTCTGGTAAAAAAAAAAAAAAAACAGCCCCTTATTCTGCGCCATTTGCTTTGTACAGAGGGTCTGGAACCTCTGCTATGGAAACATGGTTTCTTCCTGGAGGCGAGGACTCAAGTTTAAAATTTTACCTAATTTCTATTGTGCCAGATGGATGCTATGAAGTTTACTGAAAATCCCTGCGCATAAACAACCATCCTCCACTGCAAAAAGAGAAGAGCTGAGCTGAACAAGATGGATGTTAATGCTAATTCAATATTTGGATGGATTCGATTACTTCCTTTGCTGCCATTGCTAACGCTACAGGCAGACTACTCTAAAACAGAAAATCAACGTCAACATTCACAACTTCTTCAAGTTCTGTTCGCTGATTGGCCCGATTGATATTTTACTGGAGAAATCCACTTCAATGAGAGAAAGCTGACACTGTCTGTGATGGGAAGGATTATGTCATTGTAATCTTTGGGGGACAGGCAGAGCTGCATTACTCTACGCTCTACTTTGTCTGGCATCATATTTACAATATATATATATATATATATATATTATTTTAGATTTTTTTTTGCTCTAGTGGCCTTTATTCGTTAATTAATTGACGGGAAAGTGGGTAATGAGAGAAGGGGGAAGACATGCAGCAGAGGTTGCCAAGGCTGGGAATCGAACCTGTGACAGCTGCGTCGAGGACTAAGGCCTCCATATGTGGGTTGTGCTTAACCCCTGCGTCACGACAGCACACCCTTGTTAACAGTCATTTTAATTATATAAATAAAATGACAAGATATCTTCACACTTTAGGGGCCACAGATTTGTGAAACCATGGTAACGGCAAGCGGCACATGGCGAGACTCGAATCTGCAGCGTTTTCTACACTCTGGCCCTTGCCTTCCTATAGAGATCTGCTTGATCCAAAGCAGATCCACAGTCTGGGCTTTCTCCCACAGACTTCTCTCTGATAGAATTTCTACCGGGCCAATCAGTGATCAGAAGGGGAAGCTGTGAACATTGACGTCCATTTTCTGCGCTGTTTTAGAATTGTAGTTTTCGTGGAGTTTTAGCAATGGCAGCGGAAGAAGCGAACAAAGCCGTTCAGTCCATGTTGGACACGCTTCCAAATAACAAATTAACATCAACATTCATCTGGTTCAGCTCTGCTCTTCTCCCATAGCAGCGTGGGAAGAGGCGATTTCCGTCACACATCCGTCACACATTGAACCAACACATCACACATGTCACAGACAAACGTTAACAAATGCGTAACATTTAAACTCAACAGAGTCCACACCTCCAGGAAGCAATTGTTTCTCAACAGCAGAGAGTCAAGACCCTGTGTACGAAGCAAAGTGTCGTACAAAGGCTGGTCTTTCCAGGTTAACATTCTTCTTGTAGTTGCCATTATTTTCTCTATGAAAATTAAAAGAAACTGAGTTGTGATGCTTTGATTGTTTGCCATCTAAACACCTCCCAGTTAAAAGTTAAAAAACATATCCAACAGGGTCTTCAGGCCATAAGGAGATCCAAAAAGTCATCAGAAGCAAGTTTGGCTCTACCGTCAGCAGGTCGAGTTGCCGACAAATCTCAGTAAGGCGGAGCAGTTTGGCTGGGGGAAGATGAAAGTGCAGGTGTGTATGAGCTCTGAAGTTATGGGACTATGTTTCAGCTCTTTTCGATGAACACACACACACACACACACACACCTACTCCCACAGTGGTCCGCTGGGCCCCAATGAGTGTGTGCGGGCTCATCTAGCCTACTGTGCCAGTCCTAATGACGGCCCCCACCTGCTGCTTTAATGTCACAGCTGGATCGCCCTCCATCCTTCACTGACTCTGACTGCCATCAGCAGCAGGTAGCTCCCCTCCGCATCCTCCCACCTCCATCTCGTCTGCCATCTCGCGTTCCTTCATCTCCCCTCACTTCCATCTTCTGCCTCTGCGAGCTCTCGTCTCGGCTGAGCCTCCTTCCCCATCCATCTCCCTCCACTCCACATCGCCTCTCCGTTTCTACATCCTTTGGGCCATACCTCCTTTCACTTCCTCATCCCATTTCTGTCCATCTTTTCTATCCGTCTATTATCAAAATTTTTTTTCTTCCCCGCTCAATTTGGAGTAACTCCATATTTAGAACAAACTGGGGAAATTTGGGAACTCAGAACAATTTGAAGTTGTAAAAGCACCGAGCCCCTTTACAATTAACTTGACAATTCTCTGTTGCTGTAGGAGACATGCTAGATTTATAAAAGCATGCAGTCGCATACTATATTTAACACCGAAGAGAGAAGGAGGAATGAAGGTAGAGGGGGGGGGGATCCGTGAAATGAAACAGCACATCCAGCAACGTCACCGCTAATTCACTCTTCAGAGCAAACGAAAGTTGCTGCCTTCTTGTTTATTTATTTATTTGTTTGTTTTTTTTTATAAAGTCATCCCGGAGAAGGCGGAAAAGCTGGAGGTAAGTTGACACGTCTAATCTGAGAGACGGTGACAGGCAGGTGAATTGACAGAAGAACAGAAACCAACACTTGGCTGACAGCAACCCCGGAGCGCCGAGACAGCTGCCGACGTGTCAGACAGACACACAAACAGACAGGAACATGTAGTCGAAAGATAAGACTTTTATTGACAGAAGAGAGCGGCGGCGGCTGCTGCTGCTGCTTCTCTGACGGAGACGGAAGACGGGCACACGTCGAGACGGAGGAGCTCACGAAAGACTGGGGGTAGATGGGTGGTGAGGAGATCGAGACGAAGTTTCAGGATCGCTTTGATAGATGTTCAGCGGGCGGGATGGATGGGTTGGAACCGCCGCAGACGTGAAGAGAAATTTGCTGATACGTAGCAGACATGGAGGCTGATGGAAAGATGGAGGACAGGAAATGAATGGCGATTCGACATGCAGACCTTCTCTTGGCCGTTGAAGTTTTTTGAATTCTGTCTCTTTGCACTGATAATCTTTGATGTGCTTCACTTCGATTTTATTTGATAGACCAACCCAAAGCACAGGACAACTGTAAAGTGGAATAAAAAGGGAATAATTGGCTATTTTAAAATGAACTTTTTTCTAATAAGAATCTAAAAAGTGAGGTCTGTCTTCAGATATTGGTTGGGCCATTTTACTGTAGGTTTAGGGTCATAATCCTACTGGAAGTCTCAAGTCATCTATAGACTTTCTTCCAGGATCACCTAGTTTATGTCTCCATCCATCTATCAAACTACTTTGAGTTTTATTTGTAAAATATTAAAACCATGTTTGTTTCTTTATATAGATGTGTCACATACAATCCCAATAAAATACATTAATGGGACAGTATCACTCGAAATGGCCGTTTTTGAGCTCAATATATAAAATTACTTCTTCATCAAAAACATACCAGGAGCGATGCTTTGATTCTTTCATGTATATTTGAGAAATCCTTTAATCTCCCATGGCAACCAGTCAGCTGTACAAAATGTCTGGCTGGACGTAGCTCTGCCTTATAAGTTTCTAAACTTCCTCCTCACTGATCACCCCTCCCCTGCGACTTCTCCGCTCAGCTCCTTCAGACTATCCAGCGGCAATTAGCAAACATCTGGTGGAGCTGCACATCTACTGAGCTCATTATAGCAGCTACTTTTCAGTGCAACGCTGGTGAAAACGTTGTTTAAAGGGATAATAGAGGAGCCATGTTGTGATAACTTTCTGAAAATGAAGTTTCAGAACGACCAGGAGATTTTAAAGAGACAGGCCCTATTTCAAGGTGTTAAATTGCAAAGTCAAATTTCTTTTATATACCATATTTGATATAGATATATACATCCTACTAGAGGTAATGCTTACTTTATTATGCTATAAAATGACACTATCTGCCAGGAAAATACATTAGACTGCCCCTTTAGAGTGTTTGTCTTCTAGGGGGAAAAACTCTGAGCTGGGGGAGTCTGAGTTGTTGTCACTTTGTTTGACCGAAGCATGAAACGACGGCGCGTCAATACCGCTCGGACTCCAGAGGGATCCACTTATGCAAACATCCCGTAACCTTAACGGACATTTTGGAGGAAAAGAAATGAATAAAGCATTTGAATTGATTGTGTTTTCGAGCGCGAGCCGGAGGAAAGCGAAGCACTCGATCTATTCTGAGATGATCTTGATAAAAATAAAAGGGGAGGCAAAGTGGCTCTCTGACGACTGATCAACGTCAAGGCTCTCAGTGAAACAGACACCTCTCACTTGTGATGCCGTCACTCGTGTGTGTGTCTTTCTCTCTCTCTCTCTCTCTCTCTCTCTCTCTCTCTCTCTCTCTCTCTGTGTGTCCTCTAGTCTTAGAGGAGGTACATAAAAAGCTCACTTTGCCTCTCCGAAGGGGTTTTTGGATCATCTGCT
>CAEGAF010079300.1:0-21083 GCA_903067075.1 Micropoecilia bifurca
GAGGTAGTGAAAAATTAAGTGGAATCGCCCTTTAGCTATTGGAAACTAGAAATAGAAACCAACTTCAGCTTCGTGTCATGAATCACGTAAAATTCTTTCAGACTCCAATGAAACAGACTTAAAACAACTTTTTGTTGCTAATCTCATAAACGTGCAAGGTTTTGGGTTAAAGATAAAACATTTTTGTATTAAACTTTTATCAGTCTTCAAAGAAGCAACACGTGTGTTTCTGTTTAATAAAGTAACGACAGCACTGTTTTTTCTTTTTCTTTTTTACTCCAACACGTTTCCTCAACTTCCTTCCTATTTCCGAGGCGCCCGTAAACGCAACAAAAAGTCCCAGTCAATGAGAGAGTTGAGTTCTGTGAAGCAGCAGTTGTTGAGTCTCTGGACCGATGAGTAACTGAGCTGCTGCTCCTCGGTTCGGCCGCCGTGAGTTTGACTTCTGGGTTTCGGGGGCTTTGGGGCGGGTGGGGGACAAACGGCGAAATGGGATTCGAGCTGGACCGTTTCAAGGGGACCGTAGACCCGGACTTCAAATGCAACTTGTGCAACAAGGTCCTGGAGGACCCGCTGACGACGCCGTGCGGCCACGTCTTCTGCTCCGGCTGCGTGCTGCCCTGGGTCGTCCAGCGTCGCAGCTGCCCGGTCAAGTGCCAGCGCGTCTCCGCCAAGGAGCTGAACCACGTCCTGCCGCTGAGGAACCTCATCCTGAAGCTGGAGATCAAATGCGACAATCACGTCAGGGGCTGCGACGCTGTGGTGACGCTGCAGCATCTGGCCGAACACGCCGAGACGTGCGGCTTCTCTCCGGCCAAGTGCGGCAACACAGGCTGCGAGGAGGCGCTCAGCGCTCGGGACCTGGACGCTCACATGCGGGAGACGTGCGAGCATCGGGCGGCGGGAACCTGCGAGGGCGGCTGCGGGATGACGCTCACGCACCGGGAGCAGGAGTCCGGCGGCCACTGCTGCGTCCGAGCCCTGAAGGCGCAGAACGGCGCGCTGCAGTGCGGACTGCTGGCTCTGGACAGGGAGCTGAAGAAGCAGGAGATCAGGGCCAACCGCAGGGAGAAGGCGCTGCTGGCGCAGCTGAGCGCGGCGCACGCAGAGCTGCAGAGGACGGCGCTCCAGTACCAGAACAAACTAACCCAGTACAGCCAGAGGATCGACTCGCTCACCAAGACCGTAACTTTCTCCTGCAAGGTAAAAGCTTCTGTCCCGAGAGCCGCACCTCTGAAATCTTACGTTCCAATCACATTCCATCCTCTGGTATTATTAGACTCATAGTTTTGAGGAAACTCTTCCTCAACTCTGACATTTAGCAGGCAAAGACTTGTGACCCGCACGAAGGTTTCATGACCAACCTTAGCGGTCTGTAAAATCTGTTTCTGAGCATATTGTCACTTAAATAAGAAAAAAAATTTTTTTAATAGTTATTATTGGGCCTCCCTGCCTTTGAGTTGATCTCCATCTCTGCTGAGAATGGAAGATGGTTCGGAAAAGTCCAGTTTCCAGAAGTTTGTTCCTTGTCTGTCTGTCTGTGTCCCAGCTGGGGAGCCAGGGGGGCTCAGTGGGGGATGGGTCAAATATTTACTGCAATTCTATACACAAGAGCTGGGCTCCACTACTTAGACAGTGTTACATTGCAACCACAAGTTTCATCATATTTTTTTTATGAGGGATCCATAAAAATAAGAAAAATGTGACGTGGATTTGAATTTGAGACTTTTGAGTTTGTTGGGGTTTTCCCCTCCCCCACCACTTTCTTCAAATTAAATTAATCCCCTGTTAGCAAACTTAGCTTAGTGATCTCAGACTTTTAACAGTTTTTGTTTCTTTCTTCATCAACGCTTCTTTCTGTCCCACACTGCCTCCATCCACAGCTGCTAATAGCACTTGGCATTTGTCAACATCTCATCGGTGACAGTGAAAGCGTTGCACAATACAAATAATTGTCTGGCCAGAACATAGTGCGCTAAATAGAAAAAACATAATACAACAGAGCCTTGCGACAGACGATATGCACTGAAGACCTTTAAAAGTTGAGGTTCTTGAATCTTTTGATGAATTATTACAGCCCTAGTTGCTTGCTAGTTGTAATTTTTAAACTGTGTCAGCAACCCCACCTTCACTTTCTACACCAGGAACTTTGATGTTCTTCTGAGATCAGAAATATTACCAGACAGCCAAATTTGTCTGATGACAGAGTAAAGTGTGCTTGAAGTCTTTCAGCCAGCTGATGAACAGTGTCCGACACAGTGGGGTGGGTTGTTTGATGTCATGTACTTAAACCATTGAAAATGACAGAAATTAGCACAGAATATCTTCAGATGTTATTTCTCAAACCTTTAAGGGTTATTTACACAGTAACTAATGATTATCTTAACAGGAAACACCCGTTGGAGGCAGTGCACCACCAATAATCTTCCCTGTGAAACATGTTTAGAGAATAGAACATTACAGAATTTATACACGGCGTAATTATTTTGCATATTGGAGTTGGTGTAAAAATCAATAAGATAACATAAAACCAAAACCGAGTTTCACCATTTTGAAAACTATAATCTTCAAAATATTTGACACCTTCAGATCTTTGACTAAACTTTTTTTTATATTAAAGATGCCAAAATGTTATCTACTTCAGATAAGATGTTGCTGTGTAAACATTAGCCATATTTCAGTTTGGCCAGTCCTTGTTTTTGCTCATACAATTTAACTTGAGGTTTTATTTAGCCCGTAAGTCCCATCCAAATTTAGCCCAAACAAAGATGTTAAAAGTCTGGTCAGCCCATTTCCTCAACCCTCACTTTTCTGCCATAGGTAGGTATCAATCACCTGTCAACCAACATTGTTATGTTGCACAGACTTTTGTCTATTGAGTGGAATTTTTCACAAGGGGAGGAACTACTCGCAGCCAGTTAGCAAAACCTGACATAAGAAATCCAGATTTTATCACTTTAAATCTAAAAATAAAACGGTTTGTAAAGGATTCTTGTGATTTAGATTATGAAAGATGTTACCGACTGTAAACCGTGTTTGATGGCTGCTGTTGCTGCTCTGAACAGCTGAGAGGAGTGGTCAGAATGTGATCAGGGCTTAGTTAGGAACTCTAGCTGAAAGGGGAAGGAATTCCCACTGACAGCTGACCCACTTAGGTGAATGTTTTCGAAACATTCCTTTTAATTTTGCGTCACTTTCGACATTTTTATGTTGATCACTCCTTTTTATCTTTCTGTTCTTCATTTGTTTAGCTCCAGAGCTTCATTTGCTCACTGGATGGATGCGGTCCAAGCCAGATGTCCAGTAGACTGGTAAATTGTGCAGCAGAAGCACCGAGGAGAGCAAATGTTGAAATTGCTCGCAGTGATATAATGATGCACACTGGCTTTTATTAATGCCTTGCTATGGTTTACTTTACAGAGGCAGATTGGTCCTGCCGCTGAGACATACTTTATGTCCGTCTGTCTTGTTCTGTCATTTTTACGTAAACAGGAAATTAACACTTTAGGCACAACTTGAATATCCATAAAAGCCCCTGAAGTTGTTTCAGAGGTCATGCTGAAGAGGAAGGACAAAATGGAGGCAGGAATGAGAGGAAACAATATTTGACAGCGCGGTTAGTCTAAAAGGATTTTTCCTCCCACAAAGATTTTCACTGGATCAAATCAAACAGTGAAGTCTGTTTGCTGCACAGTTTGTGAAACCGAATAACACATGTTGAATTAGCTCTGCCAGTCGCTTTCAGCCTTACCGCTCCTCTGTGATCTCAGATGAATTCCTATCACCTGTAATTACATCTGCTTCTCATTAATCATACATCATTGGGAACATTTTGACTCTTTATGGTAGGAAAAGCCCAGGTTACAACTTGTGCGCTAGCCTTCCTGTTAGCCGTCACTCACACTGCCATCTGGAACCTGCTAAACGGAGTGAATCTGTTAGAAGGCGGGTTTCACAGATCAGCATGTAGGTGGAGAGAAAGGTGTGCTACAGATTTGTTTTTAAATATTAACGCAGCTGAGAAATTAGGTTTTCACTGCTTCAGAAAGAGCACATGCCAGAAAACAGTGAGTTTTGACTAGTTCACATGCAGTTCATTGACTGTTCCATCCATCCATCCATTTTCTTTGCACCCTTGTCCCTTGGGGGGGTCGGGAGGGTTGCTGGTGCCTATCTCCAGCNTTCCATCCATCCATCCATTTTCTTTGCACCCTTGTCCCTTGGTGGGGTCGGGAGGGTTGCTGGTGCCTATCTCCAGCTGACGTTCCGGGCGAGAGGCGGGGTATACATTGACTGTTATCACCACAAAAAAAATAAGTTGATCTATTATTGGTAATACAACACCAAAAAACATTTTCATAAATAATACTGTTTGCCTCTCATTTAATCAGACACAAACTGTCAAAACTGTTCATTGAATATTCATGTGTTTGAATCTAGTGGCAGATATCTTGGATATTATATCTTGGATATATTAAATGTGGTTTGACTTTGAAATTCATTGTTTGTTCGAACATATATTTTATTTCGAACTCAGAAATTCCAATTCATCATATCTGTCAAACTTAAATCTTCTGTATCTAATAAATATACATACTTATTTTTTCATATTATTGGTGTAAATGACAATTGTAGACTTTTTAACACTTAGAAAGTCTATCATTGTAACCAATTGAGAAGTAAATGTGATGGTTCAGTTTGTGAACTTCAGATAATGAACGACATCATAGAAAATTGAAACTGGAGGAGATTCCTTATGACATATTAGCTTTTCAATCACCTCACTTGGCTGCTGCTGTGCTGCTCAGGTTAGGCTTTTCCACCCCAGACGGAGGATTTCAACTTCTTTTTTTAATAAACCAGCCAAGAAAAGGAAACTATAAACTGACCTGAATGTGTGGAATAACTCATTAGTTTTCTATGAAAGTTCTTAATATTGTAGTTCTTAAGAGAGCCAACTAGGGCAATAAGACTAAGCAAAATCAAACAAAAAAAGCCTCTGATCATTTCTCTTTCTGGCTCTCCTCAGCGCTAGAAGTGCTGTCACATTTTCCGTTCTGCTTTCTACAGGAATTAATGGAATGTTAGAAATGTATAAGCATGTTTTTTAATATGCTTATAAATAATTTACTTGACTTCTACTGAATAGGATGAGAGTAATCATGGTCTCAATCTGATTAGGCTGATTTTTGTCTAATTTCTCTACAATTCTCCACATGATGGTTTAATTAACCATTGCAGCCTGTTAGGAATTTAAAGGCTTGATTGTTGTTTTAATTATGACTGAAAAGTTATAATTAAAGAAAACGTTCAGCACTTTAATAAAACATTTATTTTATTAGAATAAAGAAACAGATCTGTCAGGTTTCTGTTTTTTTTCCACAGTCTCTGTGCAACAATTGCTCTAATTGTTCTAAAATCTATGTTTAGCAGCTTAAACGCCCTGGATTACAAGGTTACAGAGTTCTTCTTGCTCGTGCTCACGTGTCAGTGCTTTGTAAATCAATATGTTTCTTTTTGTTCAGCATGACAGAGCCCACTCTATAATTAGAACTACTATGCTGAGCCGTATTATGCTGAGGGAGAGAGGCAGCTTGATGGTGGACTGACTTGGAAAGTGTGGCACATGCCGAGGGGTAAAGCTCACCAAAAAAGTGGCAGATGAAACATGTCTATCACAGACCGTTTCCTTCTTTTTCCACTGAACCTACAGTTAAGTTCAGAAATATTTATATTCAACCTAGAAGCTTGTTTCTCATGAACACAGACCAGCTTTCTGTGTGTTTCTAGCAGTCCGTGTAACAAATTTTATTTGATAGTCAGCTTCAAGTCTTTGAAGTTGGAAGGCCTCCAGGTCATCACCCTGATCTTTGAACAGAATGTCTATGGAAGTCAGGACTCCAGCTGGGCCACTTGAAGAAACATATTACTTCTAGTCAGAAGACACGTGTTGGTAAAATTAAAGGATTACTACAAATCTAAATTTGCCAGGGAAAGTAGATTTTTTATGTAAAATTGACTTTTTTGAGCTGTTATGATGTTATTCCCTCATTACATCATTAAGAACACACTTATATGTTTATATTGTCCTGCGTGGGAAATATAGACTTAGATTTTTCTCACAATATTTTGCAGGGTTTCCCCCAGAAAACTTGCTAAGCCCAGTGGTCGGGGCGTTGAGTCGGTCCACTGGCGGTCCACCGTGTTTGTGTATTAAAAGATGTGAAGTTGACAGAAAATTAAGTCAGTGGCTCCATCAGGGCTTCAGGGGCCCCATAAACACAAATATTTTAAAACAGACCACAGATACATGAATGTATCTGTATTTTATTCAATTGTTTAGGCATACATAGGCCTGTCACGATAACAGATTTCGGTGGTCAATCAATTGTCTAAAGATTTATTGCCAATAAACAGAGGGGGTTGTTATGTTGGCGCTGCTCGTTGTCCACAGACGCTCCGGCCAACCGGTACCATAGACAGAAGCGTGAGGCGCCAGCTGTGTGATTGGTCCGCAAACTGTCGGGTTTAAATGCATAAACTATAAACCTACCTATTATAAACCTATCCTTTGGGAATAAATCTGCTCTGCTGGTGAAATGCTAAGACAACAGAGACGCTTGCAGCCCAGCTTAAAAAAAAAAAGAGAAAAGTGTTTTTTTTTTACCCCTGAAAACGTAAACAAGCAACGCTTAGCCTGGCGGCGGGGCTAGTAAAGCATGGCGGGCCGCCAGGCTTATAATACACTGGGGGAAACCCTGTTTTGTGTTTTGTGGTATTACTGTATTAACAATAAAAAGTATTATGGAAAAACCCAAGACAGAAGGGAAGGCATAATAATGTGTGGCTGAATTGGCAGTTCCAATAGTCAATGCGAAAAAACTTATTTAGTGTACATGTCTTTATACTGCTGTACCGTCTCCCTGATGGCAGCAGGGTAAGCAATACATATTTACTGACATGTATTCAGGTTCCCTTGCCACAAACAATGGAGAAAGCACCAACATTTCTGATTATGTCAAGGTTTTTTGAACAACAGTAATTAAAATTTATTGAAACAACAGTGCATCAAAATTCTACTATAGTGTTGCTTTGATTCTTTCATGCATGTTTGAAAAATCCTTGATTCTATTGATCTAATAATACAATTTCTCAGTCTTTTGTTCCTGTTGCATATTAGTGATCAGGGATGGCATAGTTACTTTGAAAAAGTAACTTTAATCGGATTACTGACTATTCCTTGAGAAAGTAACTTAGATTACGGACTATTTGATTTGGAAAGTAAGTTACATTAAAAGTGGCTTTTTTAGTTACTTTCAGCAGCTGCTAACAGCAAGGCTTCACCACCTGTGAATATTACATTGAGTTTTGCCAAAACTTAATTGCAAGTTATTTTATAATGGTAACATCAACAATTTATCTCCACTCATAAGGTTGAACTGAAGGGGAGATTGTTTTAATTGTGTGTGTGTTTTTGTGTGTTCCACTATTGTCTGGAAAACTCTAAGAAGGATTTTAGACCTTCTCCTTCCCCCACCCCAGCCAGCAGGTTCTGCATTACGGCTCAGCGTTTGGTGTCAGAGCGCAGCGCACAGAGCTCCTCCTCCACGACTCAGATATCCTTCTGCACAGATTTGTGACACTTATCTTAATATTAATTATTATAATAGTGTTTAGTTGCACAACTTTACGGACTCGTTCATTTGTGGCTGTTTTCATGTGCTTGTTACGGCCACTTGTGGTGCAATAAAACAACCAATATAAAAAGGACAATATTTATTATTACAAAATAAGATGATGTATATTTGCAAAACAATAGATAAACAAAATAAATGAAAAACAATGAAAAAAGAAAATCAAAAGGAACAGCAGGGTGCAGCAACAACTGCAAAAAACAAAGAAACAAAAATTACCAAAACGCCTATTAAATCTTTGAAATATAACCATGCAATTCAATTAAAAATTAAACAAAGCCTACCTGCAGCGTCGATCAACCACACGCCCAGGTAAAGCACTTGTCAAATTACGACATGAAGTGTGGCCCTATATAAAGAACACCAAACACTGACTTAATATAAATCAAATTAAAAGAGTTTTGTCTTTACAATAAAAAACACACACAAACCTGATGACAAACAGTGGAAGGCATTGGCCAACACACCTGGTCCAACACACCTGGTCCAACACACCTGGTCCAACACACCTGGTCCAACACACCTGGTCCAACACAGAGGAGATTGACAATCTGCCACCAGTCTGACAGCTTCCCTTTTATGGGCGCTCGAGATGTGGAGGCAGCGACCCCTGGTGGTTCCACCTGTTACAGATGCATGAATGCATTGAGTTGCTGCCATTTGATTGAATTATTTTCTGCTAGTTAATTAATCAGTTAAAAATGCCACCTTGTGTTGTGATGTGCCTAATCAGGTACACTTAAGACCACCCAGTTCAAGGACAAATGTCTTCAACTGGACCTTTTCATGACCACCGTCTCTGGCAGTGAGGACTGTCTTTACCTGAACATCTGGGTTCCTCACCTTGGCTCATGTAAATATCTACATTTACCTCTGGAGGTGATCAAATTTAGACCACAACTGAGTCTAATTTTTTTTCCAGTGGCCTCCAATTTGCCCGTCATGGTCTGGATCTACGGTGGAGCTTTCATGTTTGGTGAGTCATTTGGAATGAACTTCATGGGAAACTACCTCTACAGTGGCCAGGAACTGGCAGAGAGAGGAAATGTTATCGTTGTGACATTGGGATACCGTGTGGGAACCCTTGGCTTCCTGAGTGCTGGAGACTCTACTATGCCTGGTAGGAACCCTTTAAAAAGATCCACTTGGTACCTTCAACGCTTTGTGCAATCTTCACCATGTCGGATCTCGTTTAGGAAATTATGGGCTGTGGGACCAGCAGGCCGCCATTGCATGGGTGCACAGAAACATCCGCTCATTTGGAGGCGACCCCAGCAACATCACCATCTTTGGAGAATCTGCCGGAGGAGCCAGTGTTAGCTTCCAGGTCAGAGGTTTAAGCTGTACTATTCGGCAGATTTTTAAGAACATAAACACTTGTATAGCAGATGTTATATTGAATGGATAAAAGCAATTGGTGGGTACACTACCACTGTCAATATGCTAATGTGCTAATAGCAGAGCTAAGTTTTTGTTTAGTGCACTTAGCTTAAAGTTAATATTTCCAGATAAATTCTAAAGCGCTAATTAACTTGGTTGTTTCATAAATTTTCAGTTGAATAAAGTTCAATGTGTGTTTAGAAGTTTTGGTTATTGACTGTTAGGACGTCTTCAGGTAGTTCATGTTTATATTCATGCTCTTATTTTGAAGGAGGTGAAGACTGTTTACGCAGCAGTTCCATTTTGCAGTTTCATGTCTCGTTTTTTTTTTTTTTTTTTTTTTTTTAAAAATATTATTGAGCAAGTGGCAAGTATATAGAAAAATACACATTTAAAAGCTCATATTTGCAACCCTGCCATGGTTAGCCAGGCTAAATCAGCAACAGAGCTAGTAAAACTCAACATGGTGGAATTTAGTACTTTAGCGTTAGTGGAAGTAATGCTAATGATTAGTACTTCAACATTATCACAATTGTTTTAATTAGCGATGTCCATCACTACTAATAGCCTTTCTGAATTACTTTGAAAGGATGTTAATAAATGTGCTTCCTGTTTCTCTGACAGACACTCACCCCTCACAACAAGGGACTTATTAGGAGAGCCATCTCCCAAAGCGGCGTCGCCCTTTGCCCTTGGTCTATCAACAGAAATCCTCGCAAGTATGCCGAAGAGGTACATGGCTCCTATTACCCATGTTTTAGGGATCAGTTAAAATGCGTACTGTAAAACATCAGCAATGTGACATTTTAGAGCGTTTTCTCCAGGTTGCTCTGAAAGTCAACTGCCCCACTGATAGCAGAATGGCCGACTGTCTGAAGATGACCGATCCAAAGGTTCTCACTAAGGCAGGAAGTGTCTCTTTGACCAGCTCTGCTGATGGTAAGCTCCACACTGCTTCTAATCTGCTAACAGTGGCACTTTAGCATTCTAGTTAACTTTGAAAACACTTAGCTTTGCCTAAATTAATTTTATAAATAAATTCAAAAGCGCTAATTTACTTGGGTGATTTGTAAGCTTTCATTTGAATAAAGTTCAACATGTTTGTTGAAGTTTTACTGACTGGAACGACAAGTGAATGGTTTGTTCAAAAGAATCATTTTCTGAACACCAATAAATCTATGTTGTGACACAATTCATTGACTTGAGGTTGGTGTCAAAATGGTTCAATTTGGGCTTTAGCATTAGCTTTAGCACTGGCTAATTTCCACTAATATAGACTAGACGTTCTCAACGTGGGCGGTTCCGCCCCCCAGGGGGCGTTCAGAGGACGGCAGGGGGGCTGGGATGCCTTAGGGGGGCGATTGGTCGAAGGTAAACTTTATTGTCAATAATAAACTTTATTGTCAGTGCAAAGTAGCCTGCAGGTTATTTGGTGGGGGCAGTGACACAAGGGGGGTAGAGTCCGACAAATCGGACATCATTACCAACATAAATGATGGTAAACAGAATTTGGTGTTATATTTTCGCAAAGCAACATGACCGATGCATTTAATTTGAACTGACTGAATCATCTTCTGCTGTCACGTAAAACAGAACTTCCTTAACTCAAGTCTTAGTCTAATGAGCAAACTGGGAGCATAACAATTAATTTATCAGCCGCAAAAGACTGAGACTGGAGTGACGCTCTGTTGACGGCTCAACAAGGCGATTTAAACTGGGTATTATGCATTAGCCTTGAAAGAAAGAAAACAAGCCGAAGGATTTTTACTCCGCTCTGCTTTTGTGAAAAATAAATCACAGGGAAAGAAAATATATTGGAGTGAAAACCCGTGGAAACGGGTTAATCCAGAGGCAAGGTCGGGTTGGCGCTGGAAGCAGAACGCAACGAGTCGCCAAGTTCAGCCTAATATCAGGCGAGCAATCAGAGCACAACTGTGGCAGGTCTCCCAGAATGCCAGCATGCCAAAAACAAAGGAACAATGGCATGAAAATTATGATCTGATGCTGTCCAAAGGCAAATTCACTTTTACTTTTACAGAACTTTGAAGTTAACAGGTGTGGGAGGGGGGAACTGCAATGTCCTCTTGAGATATTTTACAATTCCTAAACACATAAATTATCAAATAAATCCAGTAAAGTGGAAAAATTCAAATTCATTTGCATACAAGTTAACTAGATAAGTCATCTAAAGAATCCCAGTTTCTTAGGCATGAGGTGACAGTGGAGAGCAACATCTCACTTTTAACAGGAAGAAGCATCCAGCTGCCACATGAACTGAGGCATCTCATCTGCTTTCAGTCTCTTGGTAGGAAACACACAAGTTTCATCTCAGTTTTTGGACCCATGAACCAATGACCAAGCAAATACCTCCCCAACACATACATATCAAATATGCTAACCCTGCATTTACTAGCCTAATGTAATAAGTTCCCAGTTCAGACTGACAAAACAGTTTTGCAAAACAAATTAGCTTATATTACAGCCTTAAGAGCATGCTCAATACGTTTTCTAAGATTTAAATAAATGTCTACATTAGGGAAACTTTGCACACATTTGCATTTGCTTGTGAAATCTTGTATCACAGGAATTCTGCAAATCGTTAGCACTGAATGGGATTTTCCATGGACATTAGCCTTAAGCTAGCTGTCTTGGCAACTTTAAACAAGAAGCTACATTCAATTTGTTTTGATATCTATAACATTAAGCTGTCTCATATGGTTGTGTAAACCTACATGTTTATCTAAACTATATTTATGTAGGACCTTTCCTTTGTGTGTTAACATTAATAGCCTGAACCAGAAAGTGTTTACATTTCACAAACTGTTCAGGAACACCAGGGAGAGCAGAATTACCACCATGTTCCGTTTAATTACATAACTTGGTAATTAGATTTATGTTTTATTTTAGCAGCAGCGCTTCTGAGAATTACATTACTGAGACGTTAATTAGTACTGTTAGTAGTTAATTATTTCTTCGAAATGGTGAAGGGACGCTTCTAGAAGTAATGTGAGCAGCACTGTTCTGAAACAGTTGGAGTTTCTATGTAAACAATAGAAAAATGAGTTTGAGAAACTGTTCAGAAAAGCTGTTTTCCCCTGGAAAATAAACCAAACGGTGTCGGGTGAATATTAAAAGCTCAATCTTTGGTTAAATGCGGTCAAGATGAATGTGTCTGAGTGTTAACATGCTCAGCATCATAATGATCAGTGCTGACATCTGGGTGATATGGATGGACTAAATACAGAGACTGTAAAAGTCCACTCCATTAGTTCAGAAAGCTGAGCATCACATTAGGCAACAGTCACCGCCTGCCTGAGAGGGGTCAAGACATCATGGCAATGGTTCACAGAGCATTCCTCATTAAAACCACTAACATCACTTCTAATCAACGGCTGAAAGGTAGACACACAAACATTATGATTTTAATCAAAAGTTCTTAGCATTTTTTGCAACTTTTATTACCCTGTCGATTTATTTTCATTACATAAACTAGGGCTGGATGATATGGCTGAAAAACATATCACGATATAATCACCTCATATCAGTCGATATCAATAATTATTGCTCACTTTTTGAGTTTTAAATAAAGACTGGTGGCGTCACCTTTCAACTTTTATCCACAGTTTTCCACGCTGTTGATTTTCAATCAGTTATGAGGCACGGTGATGAAACTTTAAACTGCTGCTGCGCAAGTAACTCAACTGGTCGTTCCTAGGTAACCAAAGAGTGAGAGAGTGAGTAGTTGATGCCACCAACCTTACTTAGCTGGCCATGAGAAGTTGAAGTCTTTCGCTTTATGGACCCCTGCAGTGTGATGCAAAATCCCACCACCTTTTCCCTGCTGGAGGACAAAAAGCTGCTCGTCAACAATGACTAGCATTGGTTTTAGCTCTTAAGTTTTTAGTATACTGCACTAAATCTCAAATGTACGACCAATATATAAAAGAAAAAGGGATGAAGTGCTTTGCTACCAATTGTCAAGACTGCAACAGCTATATAACAAAAAAAATGATTTAATGAAGAAAAAAATAGCAAGGGAGAGATAAGTAGTTCAGTTATGCTAGCTTGACTTTGACAACCTTAACATCTGGATCTGATGTGGAATCCTGTGTGTTTCAGTTCAGTTAAAAAAAAAAAAAAGGTGATCTAAACACCAACTGACAGATCAGTAGAGCAGAGGTTTAAATTAGCTATTCAACTACCGCTGTGTTAGCTTAGCTTACAGCAGCGGTAGCTAATCTACCACAACGATCATTTATTAATAATCGTAAAATAAACATGAACCCTAAAAACATAAAACTGAAACAGACTGAATGTTCTGTTCTTTGTGTGGGAAACGTTTGAGTTTTCTTGGTATTAAATCCCGAAACAAGTGGCAGTGTTGTCAGTTGCTATGGAAACAAGTCTGTAGTCTGTGTGTACCATAGCCGATAAGGAGAGCAAGAAAAGTGGTTTTGAATTGTTGCTTAACGCTTTTTCTGTGTCATCTTTTCCCCTTCCTGTGGCGCACTGCACTAAACCAATAATACCTACATCTCTAGGTTCCCTTTTGTTAACGAAATCGTCCCATATCGGCAGCGCGGCTACAGATCTTTTAGCCTCCAAGCATTGTGTGCAAGCGCAACATTTCTGGATGCAAACAATAACCTGCAGAGGGTCCATATATTGTTATCAATTTATTGTTCAGCCCTACCATAAACTACTAATTATTGATTCCCTAAATTTCGTTCTCTGCTCAGGTAATCTGGCAATTCAACGATAATTTAGCCATTAAGCTTCAGTACTATTAGTTGGAGGTTTAAATAAAAAATGGATAAACATCAAGTTGTAGAATAGTTTTTTCAGCTGTTTTCTGAAAGTTTGCTTAGATGAGTAAACAGAGTTTAATAAGATGATGTGTAAGAATAGGAGAGCATGAAGTACACATATAAGAAGATAGTCAGAATGAAGCTTAAACTTCTCCATTAAAGATGCAAAGATAAAAGCTTGAGAATAATGTCTTTCGATATGTACATAGGAGGCTTAAAGATGGAAAAAGATTGCAATAAAGGTTTAAACTATTGCTGGTAAGTACTGATAGAGGTCAAAGTTCAAATCTGGATAGCTTGTTGTCTGACTATACCATCAGTTTTTCTGTTTTCTTTGCCCATAGAAGTTACATAATAATGGGAAAGTTGACCCGGGTGAAGTTGCGCCCCCCACCCCACCTCCTTCAAATCAGACAAAATTGGTGTCCAACGTTTGTGCTATGTTTTTGCTGGTTTGTGCAGAAAATTTTTTAGTTTGTGCTGCTTTGGTTTTGAAGATATTAATGACAGTGTAAAGGTCAAAAGGTCAACCAGCCCCAGAACCTTTATGAAATCCAACTTTCTTTATATCTTTAAAATGATAGCGGCACAAACAAAAGATTTTGCTGCACAAACCAGCACAAACATAGCATTAATGTTTGACACCAATTTTGTCTGATTTGAAGAAGGTGCAGGGGCTGGTTGACCTTGGATGACCTCTAGAAACATTTCTTTATATCTTTAAAATGATAGCGGCACATCAAAAATGTTTGCTGCACAAACCAGCACAAATGTTGTCACAATGTTGTGCTACAAATGTAGCACAACATTTGACACCAATTTTGTTTGATTTGAAGAAGGTGGGGGTGCCAACTTCACTCAGGTGGAAAGTTGTTGTATTTGTTGATGCATTAAAAAGCTTCAGGATACTTAAAATGTTTTTATTTCCATTCAAAGCAGCAGAGTGTATGTGGAAAGCCTTAATTATCATTTTTCAATCCATGCTTTTAATAATATCCAATAACGTCCTTACTCAAGAGGCTCTTTTTATTGACAGTCCCCTTGTTCAAAGAAAAAAAACATTTTGTTTTGGGGGGGGAAAAAAAGCTAAATGCCGAGGTTGAAGAACAAGACTTTACATCCGTTACTTTCCTCTGAACACAATCCGCCCTTCCAGCCCAGTGTCTGGGTCCATTAACACACGTCATTACCACTGTGTGGACAGTGACCTTTACAGAAACACTCACAGGAGAAATACCTCTGCAGACTCTCCAGACAAACACCAAAATCCACTTTAACGGTGCAAACGTATGACCTGAACGTTTTTGTTCGCTCAGAGACTCAACAGCTTTTTGTTTCAATCTCTGCAGTTAGTTAAAATGGTCTGGTAATGCCAGTTTGGTCCGTTTGTGTATCTTTAATTAATGGGTGAGCTTTTACAATGGCGCATAATTTTAGTAATAAACCAAATTCACACATAAAAAGTCACTTCGCTTTTCCTTGTCCTTCTTTTGGTACTGCAGCTTGCTTAAGCTAATTGCTAACCTGTCAGACTTTGTTTACAGCTCAATTGAAGTTCCATATAGATAATTAGAGCTACATAAAACGTACTTTAAGATCATCTGGGAATTTTTCCAGCAGGTGAAAACCAGCTAATTAGTACTTCAGAGTACATACATTTGTATTTGTCTCTTTTTACTTGCATTCCTATTGCTATTAGCATCCAGTTTCTAGCTTGACTGAAATGTAAGTTCAAGGCAGTCGGGAATAATTCAGGCCATATTTTCACATGTCAAAGCATTTAAGTTATTAAAATGAAGCAGTATTATAAAAACTACACCAGGGTGACCAAAGGGTGTTTGTTTTTCATTTACAGCCCTTGGTATGCTTTTGTGCGGTCTTTGACGTTGGGCATTTACTCAGAGATGAAAACACTGACTTCATTGTATCAAAGTGTCATATATTCCAAATGTTTCCCAATGAAAATGAATAAAGTGATGGGTGTATTATCTGTGTACTGCAGATTTAACTACGACTAATTTGACCAGCATGGTCGATATGACTGCTAAGGCTGAGATCTGTTCCCAAATGAGAAACAGAAATAAGGAATAGCAAAAAAAAAAAAAAAAAGAATGCATTTTGCTCAGATTTTTACATTTCCCTAGTATTTTTTTAAAGCCTAACTGTTACAGTAGAACTAAATGGTTCCCTTTCCTCCACCAAACCAGCACATACAGATTCTTTTCTAAACCCTGTCACAAAAGTTGAAGCGTTTCAGGTGAACAATCGTTTGTAGCAGTTAGTGAGTTTGATAGTTTCCATTACTGGAAGTGTTGTGCCAAAGAACAAGCAAGACATTTTTCTTACAACCCAGCATAAAGCTTCACATTCTGCTGTGTTCTCCCAAATATCTGAGCTGTCAAACTCGGATTCGTGTTGATAAACCCACTGATGTGTAACATCCGGAGCAGTTTGCCATAGACGGATGATTTTCTACCTTCTGGATATTGCTGACACTCGTTTCAGTTTGTCATTGGTCTTCCATCTCTTTAAAGCTATGCTTTTTTTGGGAGCGTTTCAAACTTTTTGCTCCCAATACCGTGCAGTACATGGGATTTAAACTGCAGGGATCCATCAGGTCAGAAAGGAGCAGTGCTGGAGGGACTGTACTTTATTGGACCTGCTGCTAATGGGGGATGAACAATGTCTGATTCACATTTACAGCCTACTTGACTTAACCTTTTCCACAAACTGTTGCATTACAGGTATAGGTGTTCATCCTAAAATAGACGATGTTCACTCCAACAACCCTTCACTGCAATTACATCCATTTTCTCTAATAGCCCAGCAAATACAGACCAAGATTGGTGTGGATTCTTCTTTCCAGAATTGCTCAGACATAATAGAGTGTGTCTATAAACATCAATTCATACCTTGCCTTCAATTTGGACCAAGATTTTTGTTCTGAACCATTTTTAAAAACATCCTTTTATAGCTTTCACTGCACATTTATTTAAGCTACAACCACCTCCCCATCATCTCTGACTAGTTTCCACTCTGAAGAAAAAAGATTCAGTCACTATATTTTACAGTAAGCATGGTGTGTTTGGTATAGTTCTCTTCCATCACACCTGGTACTAAACATCTGATCCCAAAAACCTGAACTTTAGACGCATCCAACAATGCTTTTCTTCAAGCGACCCTTCCAAAAGAAGCCTTATTTTTAGTGAAACTGTTGAACAGTGTCGGTCAGAGGTACACAAAGTAGCATTGACATGGATCCTTCCAGTTAGACATTAGAACCATCACTGCCCTCAAAAAAATGTTAATCCCTGCTGTTATTTGCACTCTTCAAATCGTGTTTCTCGGTCTTTTGATGCCGTTTGTTCACAAAGTTCTTTAACAAACCTCAAAGGTCTTCATATGACAGCAGTGTTTATATAGAAATCAAATAGATCCTTTTTGAAGTTACTGGTTACTCCAGATTTTAACAGTATTGATACAAAAGCGCCAGGAATATGAGCATCTTTGTATGTAATTTTATGACCCACATGCAGAATCAATCAAAAAGACAGAGAATAAAAAGGAATGTCTTACTGTTTCAAAGGAGGAACAGATGGAGGAAATGGAGATCAGGTGACAGGATGAGGAGATGAGTTTCAGAAGAAGAGGCACTCAGAACAAATTTGACAGATCAGGGAAAACCAGGTGTTGATAGGACAGAGTTTCAGAGCAGGAAAGAGATTTCTGACAGAGGGACTGGTGTGGAAACCAAACCAACCTTCAATCAGGAAAGGCTGATCATCAGGCGAGGGCAGCTGCCCAACAGCTCCTTAAATCTCCAAACACTTCTCCTGCAATCATCTCACTGGTAAGGTGATTGCAGACAGGTGTGTAATCTGCTGCAAGCCAGTTTGCCCTCCAACAGAGATCTTCTGTTCAAGAAGAGAACTCACACTTAGAGAAAACTTATCCTTGCTTTGGATTCACTATTTGAGGCCATGTTAGCATTTTAGCACTTGAACAACCAGGTGAATGTACAGAACTAATCAATAAATTACAAAAGTATGGGAAAGTCTATTTATTTTAATAACTCCATCACTACATGAAACACATTACATTAATTAAAACTGATGTTTTAAAACCTTATGTATCTTAATCATGATGGTTTTCTGCAAACAGGTAATAAAAACACAATTAAAAATAAAATATTACTGCAGATCAATAAAAAAGCTCTTGTCGGAAACTGAAATGTGGGTTTAAAGGGACAGTGCCATGCGTTTTCCAGACACAGGATAATTTTATAGCATAATCAAGTAACTGTTACCTCCAGTTATTAGAAAAATGCTTAATATATGCATATATTCAGCACTGGGAAAAATTGAGAGAGCACTGGACTGAATCCTATTGAAAACCTGCAGGTTATTCCACCAAACATTGATTTCTGAATTCTTCCTGAGTTAAAACATTAGTACTGTTGTTTCTAAATGAACATGAACTTGTATTCTTTGCATTATTTGAGGTCTGAAAGCACTAAATCTTTTTCATTATCTTAACCGTTTCTCATTTTCTGCTAATAAATAGATTTATTCTTGGCATTTCAGAGACATGTTGTCAGAAGTTCACAGAATAAAAGAACAATGTTCATTGTACTTAAACACATATAAAGAGTAAAATCTGAAAAACTGGTCTCTTAATGTTGACTTGGTAATTTAACTGATTGAAATTGGGCATCTGACTCTTTAAGAAGCTCTTGCTATTTCTGAAACCCCACCCACAGGACATCATCACAACATCGCTCCTCTATTAACCCTTTTCACTGAGCAGTAGCTGATGTGAAGTTCCACGAGGTGTTTGCTAATTTCCTCTGGCTAGTCTGAAGGAGCTGAGTGGAGAAGTTATGAGGAAAGCTCAGAAACTGCAGCTTTGTCTTGAAGGCAGAGCTAAGCCCATTTTGCACACTCTTTTACATCTTATAACACAATCAAGTAACTGTTACCTTCAGATGTTATGAAATGCTAAAATGCCTGGAAATTGGGTCTCTGTCCCTTTAAGAACTCCACCCTCAGGAAGTAATCACAACATGACTCCTCTATGAACCCTTTACCCACGTTTTTACCAGGGTTTCACTGGGAAGTATCTTCTTTAATGAGCTCAGTCGATGCACAGTTCCACCAGGTGTTTGCTAATTGCTACTGGCTAGTCTGAAGGAGCTGCTCTGTGAGGCAGAACATTGGAAACTTGAAAACTGCAGCTCTGAGGAGGGGCTTCATCCTCGAAGGCGGAGCTATGTCCACTCAGGCGTTTTGGTTGCCATTTAGACTAAAGGATCTCTCAAGCTGTGATGGGAGAATCAAAAAAACACTCCAAGACATAAAATCATAAGATGATGTAAAGCTTAAAATTGCCGCTTTAATGGGAAGTACATGTAGTACCTGCTAGTTGAAACTCATCTTGACATATTTTCCAATTTATTGAATTTAACCGTCACAGGACATCAACGCTGAACTGATTCAAATGAATGTGGAAATCCGGACCTTCAGCAGCCGCCTTGTCTTGTGTCTCACTGAGCAACGCGCCGGCTGACACCATCACACACACTTCGCCCTGCATCGCCGGCCTCCTCGCCTGCTTTTCATCACTTGTTGAAAGCAAGGCTGCGTGTGTTTGAACAGAAACAGAACTGTGCATTAACAGGAGCCGCAAATACTCTCCGTGTGGCGCGTGTTGTAGCTCATGCATGATGCATGATGCAATTCATCTTTAAGTGGTTGCTGTGCTGTGCTTGTCTGCTAAAAAAAAAGGAAAAGAATGGCATTTTAAAATAAACTGTAACGCTCACTTCATTACTTCTGCACCATTGTGAAGTCTGGAGATTATTGAGGGATTTTGAGTCGGTGAATTTTAATTGCCTGCAACTGTAGAAGTCACCTCTTGAGCGCACTTCATCTCTGTCTGCTTTGAAAGCGTCCATTTAGATCTCAGAGATGTGGCTGCAAAAAAAAAAAAAAAAAACAACCAACATTTTATCAGGCAAACACAAAGTGCCGCGAGGTGATAAACAACACAGAGGTTAGACAGCTGTTGTCCAGATGCCAGTGACGCTGGCTGTTTGTCTAGCACGGAGCAGTGTGCGATTTCATGCCGCACCGAGATCACACTCTGTGTGTGGGAGGAAGCACGAGTGGGTTTCTGATTATAACCAGAGGGAAGACAGCTTGCATAGATGATGCTCATTATTCTAAATATCCCTGTTTCTGTGCGAGCGCTTGGTGTGCGCTGCGGCTGTGAAATGCCAGTTAATTGTCAGTGCGGATGCTTTTGGTTAACACTCTGCCCACAGTTCAACTCTCCGCTGTCACCTAAGCTTGCACTGCCTCGTTGCATTTGCCCTAAATAACATCAGATTCATGGCTGCATGATGCTTTTTCTTTTTCTTTTTTTTTCTGGACTCCCTGCTAAGCAGGAATGACATTGTTCCAGTTCCCTCATTAGCATAAACCCTGAATGCCTTCAGAAAATGTGCAGCACCGAGTTGATTTTCTGACCAGGCACCGAAAAGCAGAAAATTCCCAGCATGCTTATGAATCGCTCCTGACATCTGTGAGGAGAAGCACACTCCATGCTGCTGTTCAGTCATGTGACAGCTGACAAGATAAGAGAGCATTGATTTTCAGCCCTTTGGCATTACTTGAAAAGGAGAATCCTATATGCTGATAAAGCTGCACTCTGAATTTTTTATTTTCCTACAGGTGAAGAGCATGTGAACCTTTATATGGAAAACATGAATAGAAAATAAGAAGAATATTGAATCTGCAGGCTGAGTACTGATTAATTGTACTGGTTAAGGTTGTTTATCTGCAGCCTTCAACTATTCAGGGCATAATAACCTATGTCAATATAAAGAAACTAAAGCAAAGTCTGCTGTTTTTCATCTTGATATGGAAAAAATGGTTGAGTCAAAACATATTACTGCATGTCAGTGTGTTCCACAGTGTGTATCCATTTAATTCACAATAACGACAAGTTTGCTCCTCAAAATATTACAATTATGTTTAGTTCTGCTTAGTTAAGTTTGCATGTTCTCCCTGTGTATGGTGGGTTTTCTCCAGATACTCTGGTTTCCTCCCACTATCCACAAATATGACTGTCAGGTTAATTGGTCTGTCTAAATTGCCCCTAGGTGTGAGTGTGTGTGTGCATGGTTGTTTGTCCTGTGTGT